>PVJX010019381.1:0-34954 GCA_004027295.1 Dolichotis patagonum | reverse complement strand
TGGAGTTGGGAGTTTTTGGATGTATTTTGTTACCTTGTTTTCTCATGTTCTATTGTTTTATTTTTATTTAATTTTCATTAACTTGGAGGTAGTAATATACAACAAAACAGGATGGAATAAAGCCAATTGAGACAGTATAGTGAAACTGGCACAGAACATCACAGCAGGTCACCAGGACAACAATAATAGGCACCATTGTATATTTCGTTATCTTCAAAATAGTTGTTCTTCTATTAGGTACAGCAAAATCAAAAGAAATATACAACATTATAGAACACATCAAAACAGAATATTGAATAGAGCAACACCGTTAATCAGGACAAACCAAAACAGCGATAAAAATATCTGCCTTCAGAGATAGTAGAAGGAAACTCCCCCCACTTGCTGTACCACATATGATCACCTCCCAAGAGATACCCAGATCCCTGGATCCCGATTGTTATCGGGGGGTGGGGGTGGGAGGGGGATATGGTATGTTTGATTCTAAGCCTGTGCCCCGGTAGGCAGCAAGCTGGTTACTGGTTGACTCAGCGCCCTAAGTTCCAACATGGCCTTAATATATTTTTTATAACTTTAATTGGGGTGTCTCCCATAAGGCTATGGAGATTATTGGGGCCTCCAATTGATCAATATGAACTGGTTAGAATTAGCAGGCAGCTACCTTCTTATCCATCAGTTGAGTTCTGTTTAATCTCTCTTTATCCCAAGAGATTTTGTTTAACCAATTTTAGCACCACTTTGATCAGCTGGCAACCCAGGTAGAAGCATACTTTTTAAATCTATTATCCAAATAAACCTTGATTAAATGACCTGAAAATGAAAAAGAAAAAGGAAGAGAGAAAATATTGTTGAGCTCAAATAAAAAGAAACAGCTATTTACAGAGCAGACAAATGGACAAACAAGGATAGACAATCTGTACAGTACAAACAGACTGGACAAACAGAGAACAGATACACAGACAGTCTGACAAACTCTTACAAAATTAGAGTGCACTCAAATATATTTGGCCAATTTGAACCATAATAAATAGACTAGTGCAAACCTTTTTGTAGGTCAGTTAACAGAGATCTCTTGAAATAAGAATAGCAGATCCAAGTTCATTTTTAGTAGTATTTGCTTTATGTCTATGATCAGCTTTCTCTTGAGCAGCTTGCCGTAGCTGAGCCTGCTCTTGTTAGTTGAGGGTGGTGTTCAGAATCACATAAACATCCTTGAAATATAAATCATAACAGTTAGTTATAAATTTAAAATTTTTAATATAATTTTGTGGGTCAACAGAAAAGGAACCTAATTTATGGTTAATCTGAGATAGATCAGCAAGGGGAAAAGGAACATGAATATGAACTAGCCCCTCAGAACCAGCCCATTCCCAAATAGGGATTAGGGATTGTGGCTGAGAAGGCTGTGGAGTGGGAAGTGTAGATGGCTACTAAGTAGCCAACCACCCAGCAGGCATCTGTGGGCAACTACAGGATGATCCACCACAAAATTGATATAGGAGAATGAAACTCCCGACCTACTATGTCCAAGTTCGTGTTCTCTAAGATTGAAGAATGAATTTTAGGAACAACAGAGGTGAAGAGTGGAATATCTTTATTGAGAGAAAGCTCCTGTCTGGAGAGAGACAGAAGGGGGTCCCGAGTGGGTTGCCCAGGACTCTGTCTTTTCCAGGGACTTTTATAGAGCAAAACCATGGGATCAAGGTGGGGGAAGACTGGGAACTCACAAAGCAGATGGGCATAAGGTGGGACATAACTATAGCCTGCCAATAAGATCAACAGTTTAGGTAAAATTGATTACATTAGGGACAAATGGGAAAGCAAGTCAGGTAGCAGGAATGGGATAGTGGCTCCAAGATGAGAGGGAACTAATTAGAATATCAGTCTTTAGGATGTGGATTCATTTGATCCTTTGTCTTGAGGCCTGGTCCACAGCAGGAGGTGTCTGTCTCCCTTGCAGTTTCCAGGTGTCAGCACTGGCTCTGTTGAGGACCTAGCCGTATTTCACTGTCTATAATATTTCTGACTAACTTGGCTGCCTGCTACAAAGTGACCACTTGCCACCATGCAACAGGGAAGCACAAGATGGCAACTGATTATCATGTGACCCACAGCAAGATGGCTGCTGCTGGTGACCTGGTGAGGGAGCACAAAATAGTGACTAGTCATCATATGATCTGCAACAAGATGGCTGCTGCTGATCCCACAATGAAGGACCACAAGATGGCGACCACTTACCCTGTGACCTGTCACAAGATGGTGGTGGACTGTTCATGACAGAGGCAGTAAAGTAAAAGATCAATTTTTGGTTTTTATAGCCTTTCTGAAGCCAAAAGCACCAAGATTATGAACCAGGCACCCCAGAGGTGTTTTTCAGGGGACAGGAAATGGTATTCCCCATAGTGCCTGAATTAGAGGTGAGCCAAGAGAACAACTTTGCCTCAGGATTAAGAGGTTTAGTCCTCCCCCACAAGGAATGTGAAAGCTGTCCTGGGTCACACTTATCAAAAGAAGTCATCACCTATTTTGAAAGTGTGACAAGGAAGGTCCCAACACCCATACTCATCAGCTCTCACTGAGGGTGAGAGGTAGAGTCCCAGAGAACAAAAGGGTACCAGTTTTGCCTCAGGCTGTCCTGCCCAAGGAATGTGGAAACTGCTATCTTTGTCCAGGGATGGCAATGGATAGATTTTCTAACATGAGCTCATGAATTTTTTAGGCTAGGAAAATGGGATAGAAAACCTCAGATGGAAAGCTCACCTGTGACAAATGAGGTGGGTTGGTGTTAGATGCAGGCTAGCAGTGGCAAGTAAGCAGGTCCTGGAGGAAGGAAAAGTGGTTCGTAGGCAGAGGAGCTCAAACTGGGAATGGTTCCTAGGAGCTAACACACTCTGCCAATCCGAGTCACAAGGCACCAGAATTGGTAAGAGTTTTGTGGTACAATAGAGAAAAAGTGAAAGTGGCCTTTTTATTTAAAGGACATGGAGAGGAGCCCACAACCCACAATGGTTTATCTTTTTCCTGCAAACAGATATGGGGGAGAGGGTATACATGACCTTTGACTGGATGTGGCCCTTGGGGTAGGCTTTTATGACATGTGAGGAGCTCATTTGAATTTTCTTCATGTGCACAGGGAAATGAAGGAAGAAGTTGTAATCATTTGAAGGAGGAGAAGGAAGGGGCCGTCAGGGTAAACGTTCCTTATTTGGCCTTCCACCATGTTAGACCATCACCATAATGTCCTATAATTTATTCTAGGGCAAAACTCTTTCAGAGACTACTGACCAAAGACATATGAGCTAGGGGACATTCTCAGAAGTGGTGGCCAAGATCCCCAATCACACTGATAAGCAGTTGGAACTGATAAGGCAGCAGTGACTCTGGCTGTGTGAGAACAATGACAGTTTTGCCCACCGTCTCCATTGTAGGGGGTCAGATAAGCCCTATGTGATTCTCTACCTGGCTCTAACTCTGTGGTCCTCCTAGCACTTGTTAGGGTCCATGGTTAACATACACACAAGAAAACTGAAGTAAATCTCAACATAAGGACGATCCTGCAAATAGTACTTCTCTATATGGAAACAGAAAGCTACTGTGGGGATAATAGAGACCAACACATTTGCTAGGCTGTACTAGTCCAACTAGAAATACTTTTCAAAAATAATAGTTATAGATGGGCACAGTGGCACATGGGAGGCTGAGGAAGGAGGGTCACTGTGAATCTGAGGCCAGCCTGAGCTACACAGTGTAACCTTGTCTCAGAAAGCCAACAAACAAACAAAAACAAAACAAAATGAATAGTTACAAAGAGTCCTTCTGTAGGAAGGTACTCTGTTCTTTAAAGTTATGTGAATTCCAATGATCCCATGAAATGAGGCATGGTTAGTCAATGTTTGAGTAGCTAATGAAAATTCTGATCTTTTTCAAATGGAAAGGGGACCAAGAGATGGAGGGAGGAGGAAAGAGAGGAGGAGAAAGGGATGAAAAAAGATTTAAGACCTATTGTGTGTATATACCAACTCCCCACAAGAAGTGTAATTTTCATGTACCGCAAACATGTACCAATACGAAATAAAAATTGAAAAAAATGAAAAATTTTTCTGCATCATAAAAAACCACTCTTGTTCTGCCAGACATGGTGGTGTACTCATATGATCGCAAACTCCCAGGTGACTGAGACAGGAGAATCACCTCAAGTTTGAGTATTTGGTTCCTCTGTAGCTGCTGTGACTTAACTATCAAATGTTGCGGTGACTCAGGGTCTTATTTGATAGAAAAGTAAAGGATGCATTTTCAGGAGTAATCTAGTGAAGAGACTATGCAGTGTTTCTATTTTTATGGTAATAGAATAGACAGGTTATTATGTGTAGTAAAATTAAGGTTGAAGCAATGAATGTGGCCTGGGGAGGGTTTTCTGAGCTCACAATGAAGCAGAGGGGCTTTCTAGAGCCAAAAGAGGGGAAGGCTGGAGGGCAGGGTCTTCCTTGTCCCCCGCAGGTCCCAGCCAGCCCAGCAAGCTCCAGCTTGTTCCTGCATTACGTGCACCCCAGCCCTACACCGTGTACTTCCCCAAGAACACACCCACTTGGCAAGGTCCTAGATCCATGGTCATTGTTTAGCAAATGCTGAACAGAAGTATCTGCACCATACAAGAAAAGGTAGAAAGCTTTCCATAGGAAGAAGGAATGAAAAGTGGGAAAGGTGTTTGAGTGCTTCTTAAAACTCAACCAGAGCAGGCATGGAGACAGAGGACTGTAAACCTAACTCCTCAGGAGGATGAGGCAGGATGATCGTGAGGTCAAAGCCAGTATGAGCAAAATAGTGAGATCCTGTCTCATAATAAGAGATCCAAAGCGAGGGCAGGGGATGTAACCCTTGCCTGGCATGTGGGAGGACACATGTGCACCCTGCTGCCCCCCTCAGCTCCCACGTGGGTCCTGGTGGTAGTGATGCCGGTGCACCTGGTGGCCTGAGAGTGCACTTGCTTTCTCTCCTGCTCTCAGTTGGAGCCGGGCCACCTACACCTTCCAGAAGGAGGACGGGCAGTGGGCAGTCAGACCAGACTGTAGCTTTGGACTGTGGGAAGCAACATGGAGAGGAAGTGTCCCATTAAATTCTCCTCCCTTTTACTTGCCAGTTGCTGTGTTTGCAGGTTCTGACATTCAGGTCATGGGAAATGAAGTTTCATTCTTTTTTTTAAATTTTGTTTTATTTTGATTTTTGGAGACAGGGTCTTGCCATGTAGCCTGCTTTGGTCTTGAACTCACTGTCTAGTTTAGGCTGGCCTCAGACTAAAGATGATCCTCCTGCCTCAGCTGAGTGATGAGGTTACAGGCATGCACCATCAAAGAAGGCTTGATGTTTCATTCTCAAAAATGTAAGTAAAGAAAGAAAGAAAGAAAGAAAGAAAGAAAGAAAGAAAGAAAGCAAGCAAGCAAGCAAGCAAGCAAGCAAGAAAGAAAGAAAGAAAGAAAAGTCCATTGGACGTGGTAGTACATGTCTGTAAACCTAGCACTCTGGGAGGCTGAAGCAGAAGAATCACAGATTTGAGCCCACCCTGGGAAATTCAGCAACCTAGTGAGACCTTGTCTCAAAATAAAAAATAAAAATGGCTGGAGATGTAGCTCAGTGAAGATCCTGAGTTCAATTCCCAGTAATACACACACACACACACACACACACAGTGCAATTTAAAAAAAAGAAATATCCTGTGCTGAAGTCTGATTCGCGGGCCTTCAGCCCTCTATGGAGCTTGCTAGAAATTCCACTACAAGTCCCTCTTCACAGCTGCTTTCAAGCCTGGTGACCACACTGCCCTTTAGATCTCCGTTTATTCAGCTCACAAGGTGACATGCTTGCAGGAGCTGCCCTGTGCTCTAGTTCCTGCAACCCCAGTGAAGGACAGGATGAGTGTGGCTCAATCTCTAATGAGATTAGGAAAGCAAACCGGCTCAGGTCAACAGCAAAAGATATTTTATCCACCTTCTTCTCGATACAGCACCATGATAACCCAGAAGGCATCCAAGCAGACATTTGATTTCACACAAGAATGCAGAGAAATCATTGAAACTTCCAGTGAAGCAAAAATGTTCACCTCACAGCCAGTCATAATGGCACACACCTGTAATCCCAGCACTCAGGAAGCTGAGGCAAGAGCATCACCATGAATGCAAGGCCAGCCTGGGCTACATGATGAATTCAAGGCCAATCTGAACTACAAAGCAAGACCCTGCCTCAAAAAAACAAAAACAACAAAAAAACAGAAGAAAGAAAAAATAGTTCACCTCTTTCATTATAAATGATTCTTATGCATTAAAAAACTTGTTCTTTCCTTGAATAATAGATGTAATATTCTAAACCAAGCTGGAGTTTCTGTTTATTTGTATACACTGTTTATGTTTGCATTCGTTTTTGTTGTTGTTGTTGTTGTTGTTGTTGTTGTTGTTTTGTACTGGGGATTGAACTCATGACCTTGCATTTGCCAAGCAGGCACTTATACCACTGAGCTAACCACGCCCCCACCTTATGTTTCTATTAGTTGAGAGTCCCAGGAGATAGGAGGCCTACTTAGGACTCTGCTTGCTGTTTTACTCTCTGCATTAGACAGAAAAGAGCAGGTGTGCAGACACCAGAGCCCACAGCACCTGGATTCCAGCCTCTTTGCCATAGCTTCCAACACTTTGCTGCCCACTAGGGTCACACCTATGTTTCCCACTTCATCTCACACTTTTTCCCCTCCTCAAGCTCCTGGCTTGGTTTAACCTTCCTTAATCATGTCTCCATTATGATCCTCGTTTGCATTAAGTAGGTATTTTCTAATGCACCCTTTTAGTTCCTTTGTCCTTTACTTTTTCAGTTATATTCTTTTAATGGCTGCCCTGGAAGGTCCAGTGAACATCTTATCTTATCGTAGAGGGGCGGAAGTCTGGTGTAATTTAATCTCAGGTCACAGAAACTTTTTGTTGTTTTGTAGCCACAATCCTTCACCCTTCTTTGGTGCTATTGCTGTCATACAGATGATATCTCTTTGGATTCTGAAAACGTTAGCACTGATTTGTAATGATGGTTTTTTGCAACTGTGTTTTAAATCAGATAGAGTTACAAAAGAATGTACTGATCTTGTCTTTTAAGTTTAGCTATCTGGTTATATTTACCGGTATTCTTTATTTCTTCAGATTTATTGAAAAATTCTAGTGTCCTTTTATTTCAGCCTGAAAGGCTCTTCCTTCAGTAGATTTTGTAAGATAGGTTTGCTAGTAATAAATTTTCTTTTGCCATTTAGAATGTGTCACTCTACTGTCTTCTGGCTTCCATGGTCTCTGATGAGAAATGAGCTATTCATTCTCCTGAGGGGACTTTGAATGTGACAAATTGCTTCTCTCTTGCTTCGTTTGAGCTTCTCTTTTTATTAGTCCACAATTTGATTATCATATGTCTCAGTGTGGATCTCTGTTTATTTTATTTGGAATTTGCTGGGCTTCTTGAGTGTGTAGATTAATCTTCCAAAATACAACTTCAAGAGTCTTTGAAAATTAGTTTTCAAATATTCTTTCTGCTCCTTTCTCTCTTTTCTTTTGGAACTCCCATTATGTGTGTACTGTTATACTGATGGTGTCCTACAGATCTCCAAGGCTCTGTTCAATTTTACCATTCATTTTTCTTCTTCTTCCTCAGATGGGATAGACTCAGTTGAGATATCTTTAGATTCTCTGATTCTTTCTTCTGCATGTTTAAATCTGCTTTTGAACCCTTCTCACAGTTTTATTTATTGGGCTTTTGAATTCCATAATTTATATTTGACTCTTTTTTTGTAATTATGTTTGCTTATATTATCCATTTTTATTTTTTTATTTATTTTATTTTATTTTATTTTATTTTAAAGGGGGTAAAGTTAAACACAACAAAACAGAACAGAACAGGACATAAGAAAGCATAAATTTCAAAGCTAGACAACCAAAGATCTTCACTATCTGTCATATTGTCTCGTTTTCTTCCAAATGGTTGTCCTTATCTTTGCATATGGGGAGCTCATACTAAATAACAGCCAATCTTCTCACAAGATGTGTAGTTCACTGGCTCCCACTTGCTAAGCAGGGGGGTGGGACATGGGACAGGGGACAGGACAACATGAGATGTCCAAATCTCAGTCCATATGCCGGCAGGATCACAGCCACCCCCCAGAGAGGGGAGGAGTTCCTTGTTCTCCCGGCACCCCAAGTCAACCGCATGGTGCAGGTCCCGATGCACCAGGGTCTCTCTCCTTCGGGCTGCTGAAAGTCAGCCACACTCTCAGCCGCCCCCAGAGAGGGAAGGCACTCCTTGTTCTCCCGGCACCCCGAGTCAACCACATGGTGCAGGTCCCGGGGCGCCAGGGTCTCTCCCCTGCAGGCCCCCTAAAATCCACCATACTCACCTGCTATTTCTTTCTGATGAATTGACCATTCCATTTCCAAAGTTCTGAAATGGCCAACAGACCACAGAAAGAATTCTCTTTAGGCTCCTGTTTGAAACCAGCAGCTACAGCGATCTGCTGGCCTTGCTTCAGGGCTACCATTTTTATTTTTTGAGACAGAGTATCACTGTGCAGTTCAAGCTACCTTTGAACTCACTGTGTAACTCAGGCTGCCCTTGAATTCACAGTGATCCTCCTGAGTGCTGAGTTTACAGATGTGTGCCACCTTGTGCAATTTGATATTATCCATTTAGTGAGAGAGCTTTTCTTTCTCAACTTTTCTTTAGTTCTTTATAACTGGTTTCATTTAGTTCTTCAAACATATTTTTAAAAAGCTAATTTAAAGACTTTGTCTCACAAGCCCAATATCTGGGCTTCCTCAGAGACCATTTTTATTGATTGATTTTTCCCTGTGTGTGAACTGTCTTTCTTGTTTTTTTTTTTTTCTATGTCTCATAATTTTAAAGTGAAAATTGGACTTTTTCTCCCCAGTGCTGGGAATCCAACCCAGGGCCTTGTGTGTTAGGCAAATACTCTACCTCTGAGCTACACTTCAACCCTGAAAATTGCACATTTAAATACTATAATGTGGCAACTCTAGAAATAAGATCCTTGTCCATGCTCCCACCAGCTTTCATTGCTGCTGCTGTGTGTGGTTCTTGTTTGCTTGGTGCTCCATCTGAAGTAACTCAGCAGTCTGTGTTTCTCTGTTATACTGAACACTGAAGTCTCTGCTTGGTTTGTCTAGTGGACAGAGATATGCTTAACTGACTGGAATCTTTTTTGAGAGGCTCTGTGTACACATTGGGGTGCTTTCACAATCAGCAAGTTAGTTGACAATGCCACCGTAGCTTCCTGCTTGTTAAGAGCCTTAACGTCAACCAGAGGTGAGAGCTTAGAAGCTTCTTTCGCCATTCTTGTTATACCTGCAACTCTGTGTGTGTAGCACCGTCCTGATTCCCAGGAATATATCAGTGCTCGCCACAACTCAACATAGTCTCACAAACAGCTTTTCCTTTTAAACTTTTCCTTTTTTACTTTTACATATTACCATCCATAACCCGCTACGAATCTCAGAGAGCCTTGAAATTACATAATTGCTGCTCAGTGCTTTTGACAAATGCCCCTAGGAACAAGGCTTTCATTAGGTGAGCTTCAAGGTGGGCAAAATAAAGACCGCCTTTGGGTGGTTCTCCAGGGAACCACCAGACTGGTCCAACGATGAGAATTCTCTGGAAAGTAGGTTTTAAAGGAGACCAGCCATAGTCCCTTCTGGGTGGCTGCCAGTGCACCTCATTCTCTATGGTTCTCAAGGCTCCCAGGAGCTGGAAAGAGGCAGCCAACACCAGAACAATCTTAAAGCTTTGCATTGTCTACTTTTCTTACCACTTTTCTCAAGTAAATGCTCCTTGGATTGTGGCAAGCTCATGGTTCATTTCTAGAATTCTGAAAAAGTTGATTCCAATATGTTTTGCCAGTCTTCTCACTGCCTAATGAAGGGGAGGATTTTGGGGCATCCTATATTTTCTTGGAACCCACTTCAAATATATTGAATCAGCATTCCAGAGAACTAAAATAGACACCTTTCTTCTTATAAGCATCTAAGGGGATTCTTAAATGAAATCTGAGGAACCCCTACTCTAAAGTCATTGTTTGGCCACTCCATTTTAAAATCAACCTTACCATGCAGGCAAATCAATGGAATTTACATAACAAATATTTTATTATACATCAATTAAAAAGGACTCCACACCTTGCAATCAAGGATTACATCACTCTTGTTTTCTCCAAGGCAAATAAACAACACCTATAATTTTAGGATTACTGCATCTATATAGTATAGAAATTGCCACAAGCACTTGAGGCCCTTGCTTCCCCTAAAATATTTCTGAATGACACATGCTGCTTGTGGCTATTTTTGGAGTGCCCTGCATGCTACTGGAGAAGGCTCAAGGTAATGTGATTGGGCAAGTTTTAGCTTTTGTTTGTTTGTTTTTTAGATTTTAGCCTTTGTGATGTTGGTTCCAATCACATTGTAAAATATGGGTAAACGGGGCCTTGGATTTAGCTCAGTGGCTTAAGTGCCTGCCTGGCAAGTGTGAGGTCGTGAGTTCGATCCCCGGTACCAAAAAAAAAAAAAAAAAAAGGTAAACGTCAAAGCAGCCATTTCCAGTTCCAGTTTCTCACAAAAATTAACAACCTGGATAACCAGAATTCGTAAGTCCCGGTCAATAAGAAAGTAAATTATGGCCTTTTACTTCTGAAAAGAGAGGTAAGTAGATGGATGCTACAGTCTATTTCTTAATAATATTTCCAGCAGCCAATGATGGTAGAGTGGTGAGGATTCAGTTAGCCAAAGTAAATGCACAGTAGCATTAAATCTTCACTAACACAATCCAAATAATAGGCGTATTTTCCAGAGAGGCACAGTAAGAAGCTGCTTCACAGGGTGGCTGTGGGGATTTAGGACAGGTGTGTGGAGGTGAGTGCCTCGGGCTCCCCGGCCTGGCTCCTATGCACAGTGGCCGTGTGGTTTCCTAACATTTCTAGTCCTTGGTTGGCTCCTGTGGGAAGTAGGCATAATAATAGTGTGTACACATGGAGCCATTGAAAAGATTAAAAGATTGTAAAATAAGGCCTTAGCCATTGCCTGGTGTGGTATAAACATGAAGGCTGGCTGTATTGTTTTTATTACAGCGCTGTGAGTAAAAAGGGCTCAACAGTGGCTACTGTGGAGCAGACACCTGAAATCCGCACTGCTCCATAGAGTCACCACTGGCCACAGGCGGACACTGGGCACAGAGATGTGGCTGATCTAAACTGAGCGGTACTATAAGTGAAAAATACAGCACATATGAGATTTCAATGATAATGCTATTTTTAAAAGAATAATAATTCTCAATAAAAGTTCTACATTGACATATTACCTTGATAATTTGGGATCTATTGGGTTAAATAGCATATATTATAAAAATTAATTTCCCCTCTTCCTTTTGACCTTGTTGAAGCCTTGCATTCATGGTTCCCCCAAAACTTTATGTGAGACATGCTTTGTTGCATTGACATTGTTGTAGTCAGGGGCGTGAGGAGAACAATTAGAATCAGAACACAGAATTTATAATATTATTTATGATGGTCACCCAGAGTTAAACACAAGAAAATGCAGGAAATCTGTCCACAACGCTGAAGACCCAGAATATTCAGCCAAGGACCTGGCTTTCACAGCAATATCTTGCATGAATCCAGATGAAAACCTAGAGTAGAGCCCATGACAATGCCTCCCACGAGTCCAACTGGAGGTCTAGAGCCCAAGAGAAGGACTCACGCCACTCTGTTTAATGGATCTGCGCTGGGAAGGCCCAAAGGTCAGCAGTGGAAGCTAGAAAGTCTATGCCAGCAGGGTGAAGGAGCAATGTCTGTAGGTTAAACATTCTACACTGGGGCCAAGAAGTCACACTCAAAATAAGAACCCGGGCTGCCCTGAAAAGTCCCACAGCCATCCTCAGTGACATGGAGGTCTCAAACTCCTCCAATGATAAGAACAGTGTAGAACATGCCAGGAACCAGCGTTACAAGTTTGTCCTAGAGATTAAACGGCACACATCTTCCCCTCCTGAGCTAGGAAGAGATGCTCGATATAAGGACCACAGGTCCCCCAAAGAGAACCACAGCCACTCTCACCAAGGTCCTGAGCTCCTCTGATGATAATGGCCAAACTCATATTGGGGAAGCCAGCATAACAAGCTCCTCCAGGAGAACCAACATCTTAAAACAGCAACATTTAGGGGAACCCACAATGCCTAGCTCTTCTTCTCCAGGTCTCTATTTATGCTGGCAACTTTCCTCAAGTGGACCATCTACACTTAGCAACATGCTGATTTAATTCATCTGGCATTAAATTGACCACTAGTTTTTAATCCATAACAGACATAGATCCCTTTGACAGGACCCCCGCCATGAGTCAGGCCAGGCCGAGTGGGCTAATGGGAATGTGGCAAAGCCAACAGGAAGACACGGGGCAGGGAGAGAGCTGTGATTAATGGATCAGAGAGGTGGTCACCAAACAGGTGGAACTTGAATGGGGATTTAGTTTCTCCAGAGACTAGCAGGAAAGTCAAGGGCGCTGATTTACTGTGAGCTTCATTCCCTGCAGAACTTCTGTCCATATCTGAGACCCAGGGAAGACCTCATCTTACACCTCTACCCAACGACCAGGGAGTAGAGGCCAAGGGTCAAAGTAAGGCGTATTCAGAACTCTGACCCTTAATCTAGTTTATCCACTTAGTAAGTAGGAGATCAACATAGCTCGGAAATCTTTGGACCTTTCAAGGACATCTAAGCAACAAGTTTTTTAAAAAACCAAGTGCCAAGTGAAATATTCTCTTTCCCTCTCACTCTTTGATTCTTCTTTTCCAAACTTACTCTTGACAATACGCAGTTTGGTCTGATGTGTCAAAGCACAGCTTCTGCTTTGAACATCTTTGGGCACTTTGTAAAGATATTGCTGCCTTGCCAGGTTTCTGTTGGTCAATACTGCTCCCTGAGTAGTGGTTAATAGCTGTATCATTAAGGAGTCAGGGAAAGTGAGAGAGGCAATGCTTTGTTGATTTGTTTGTAATCAGCATGGCTTAGTAAGAAGCAGGTCTGTCCCAAATACTCAGGAGGTTGAGGCAGGAGAATCATTTGAACACAGGAGTTCAAGCTAGCCTGGGCAACACAAATCAGGTTTATTACTCGTGGGTGGGTGACAGGGGTACAATAAGATGACACACCTGTTTTTCTGTTTCTTCATTTAGATAGACTATGTGCCACACAGTTCACCCACTTAAAAAGTACAATTCAGTGGCTCATGCTATATTCAGGGAAGTTACTCACTACAATCAATTTTAGAATATTTTTATCACCTCACAAAGAAAACTTCTATCCCACAAACTCCTCTAGTGAGTTGAATAATGACCCTCAAAAGATGTGTTCGGGGCTGGAGATTTAGCTCAGCGGCATAAACACCTGCCTTGCAAGCGTGCAGTCGTGAGTTCCATCCCCAGTACCAAAAAAAAAAGTGTTCACCTGGAATCTCAGAACCTGCCCTTATTTGGAATAAGGCTTCTTGTAGGTATAATTAAGGTAAGGAGTTGAGAAGAGATCACCTGGATTAGAGTGGACCCCAAGCCTGATAAGACATAGAAAAGCCAAACACATAGTAGCAATGAAAGAAGCAATTCGAGGTCAGAAGCAGAGAAAAGACTTCTGAAATCCCAAGGCAAGGGCCCCAAGCTTGCTGGTACTTTATGGATAGACCACATTTTGTTAAGCATCTGTTGGTTGATGCATATTTGGGTTGTTTCCACTGGTGGGCTGTTAAAGTAATGTCACCGTGAATGCGCATGAGCAAGTCTTGGTAGACGCAGGCTCTCGTTCTCCTGTACATAGGACAGCCTGCTGGATCATAGGGCACCTCAGGTAGCATTTTGAGGAAGTTCCGGTTGTGTTCCAAAGCAGCCACACTTTATATGCCCCCAGTAGTGCGTGTGACGTTTCCAGCTTCTCCATGTTCTCGCCAGTCTTTGCTCTTTTCTTTATTCGACCTTCTTCCACACCACAATGCCACTGGATACACACAGCCCCTCTAGCCACACTCCACAGCTCCTTCACGGCTTCGCCTTCCCCACTGCATGGGTCCACAGTGCTGTGTCCACACAGCAAGCCCCTTGGCTAGCACAGCTTACAGCATCCGCAGCGCAAGCAGTTTCACAGAACTTTCTGGGTTGGCCCCTCCAGGCACTTCAGGTGCTAAGCTCTTCCCCTCCGAGCCACAAGCTGCACCCAGTGTGCACAGCCTTCTTGTCCAGCACCAAGGTTGCCTTAGGCACACAGTGTGTGTGTGTGTGTGTGTGTGTGTGTGTGTTTTGTTGTTTTTAGTTCAGCCTTCCCATGAGTAGTCAGAAGCCATGCTGGGCCTGGGAGGAGCACAAGAAGCCAATTTGCCCTTCCTGTGAGCCACACAAACCATGTGGGGCCCAGGAAAAGAGATAAGCCCATTCTTTTTCTTTTATTTTCCTTCTTTCTTTATTTTTTTTTATCGGTACCAGGGATCCAACTCAAGACCGCACGCTTGCAAGGCAGGCGCTCATGCCTGCTGAGCTAAATCCACAGCCCCCTCCCCCCCCGCCTTTTTTTTTTGTACCGAGGATCGAACTCATGACCTCGAGCTTGCCAGGCAGGCGCTTAAGCCACTGAGCTAAATCCCCGGCCCTGCCCTCCCCCTTTTGATGCAAGGTTTCACTATGTCTCCAACCCACAACTCCTCATGCTCATGAGCCCATGGACTTAGCCCACCATACCCATAGTCCCTAGGGCCTTGTGCACTCCAGCTTCAAGTGAGTACTCAGAGGAAGAAGAGGAGAAGGAGGAGGAGAGAAAGTCAGAGATTTCCTCCAGTCAAAAAATCTTGTTTCCACTTGGCATGGAAGGAGGTGACAGCCAGTGCATTCTTTGAGCACAGAAGGACAGAGCTGTGAGCCAGCCAGCGTGGAATGAGTGACAGGAGGCAGGAAGAGGTTTCCCTACCACCTGAGATCCACCACTTTGGCCTCAGCATCTGAGCTCAAGTTTGGAAGCTTCCCTAGGGTTCCAGGCTCATCACAGACCAGACCCTCTCTCTAATCCCCAGCCACTCGGAAGCCAAACCTCAGGCCAGCTTCAGGATAAATGTCATCTTAGAATATTCTAGATCATGATTCTGCCAACACATTTCCTGTCCTCCTTCCTGTGGCTTCTGAGGCGGACTGGCTCTTTGGGGCACACTGCTTGAATGAGTCTTCCTAAGCGTTTTTTTTTCAGGTGGGGAATGTTGCGACAGGGTCTCTTTGTGTAGCCCAGATGCTGGGATTATGGGTGTGTGTCACCACACCTGGAAAGTCTTCCTAAATTTCTGAAATAGACAGAATGAAGAGCAAATAGCTTTTTTATTTTTAACAATAGGATTTCTCAGAAACTTCAGTGTTCTTGGTGACTGTGCCTGCGTAGGGGAAGAAGGGGAGGCAGAGTCACTCAAACGTAGCTGCTGTGAGGCTTATTTCTCTCTGGTCTTCTTCAGGGAGCTGCCAGGAGACTGATCTGGTTGGGCTGCCAGGAGACTGATCTGGTTGGGTTTCCCAGAGCAAAGGCTGAAATGGTTTCTCTCAGTGCAGGGATTTGTTGAAGGAGGGGTCTCCAGAGAAATTTGGCAAGGAAAATTCAGGAAGCCTCACCTCAGAGGGAGCTCTGGGTGTGAACACCAAGCAGGGCTGTTACTGTCCTGCCCCAAGCAAGGGGCTGGGCTCCTACACTCCCACCTCTGTTAGTCCTGGCCACAGGCTGAGTGACAGAAACTTTCCGAGATACCTACAGACCAGGCTGACCGTCTGCCAAGGGAAGCAGAGGGCGTAAGTGCAGCAGTGGGCAGCCACCACCCCGGGTGGTGGAGGACAAGGTACAGTGGCCCTGGAGTAGGAGACCAGGCTGGGCGCCAAGAGAGTGTTGACCCGGCCATTCCCACTTTTCACGGTCATGACCTCTAAAACAGTGAACCTGCCTTAGACATAACCCACCAAGAGGAAAGGGCAAGGTCACACCCTGACGGGTAGGTAGGTAGACGTACTCTGTGTGAACCCACATACAGAGCATAGAGGAGGTTTCTTACAGAAACCAACTCACTAAGTCTTGGCTTTAGGTTCCTCCTGCCTCAGCCTCCCAGAGAGCTGGGTTTGCAGGCATGCACCACCACACCCTGTTAGTTTTGTAGCCCTTGGTTGTTGTGTCAGCCAGGACAGCAGCATGCCGTGGGCAGCGCCCCCTTCTCCACACCCCTAACTGGGTTCACAAGGACCTGTGAGCCTGGCCCCTGTTGGTCTCCGGAGTGGGGCTGAAGCAGCCCGGCCCTGCCTGAGCCCCAGGCCACTAGCAGAGGAGCAGCAAATGAGCAAGAAGCCCCTCGTAGCCCCTGGGGGAGCCCCTCAGGCTGAGCTGTGTGAGGGTGTGGTGAGTGGGCCCAGGAGGCAGAGAAGCCAGGTGGAGTGGTGAGGTGCTTCCCTGGCTGGAGGGGGCTACCCCAGCAGGGTTAGGGCTGCAGGGTGGAAGCTGTGTTCTATGGGAAGCAGGCAAAGCACACAGACACCCCCAGGATCACCCCAAGGGAGCGGCAGTAGGACGTCCAGGAGAGGCCCGAGTGTTGCTCCAGTGGCTGTCACAGCTCACTGGGACCCACTGGGCTCCAGCTGCCGATGTCCAGCCCCTCCACAGCAGCCACGCCAGATGCAGACCTGCTGCCCCCCATCTCCATGGGAGCAGATAGGGAGCCCAGCTGGAACCCAGGGCATGACCCCTCACCTTGGCTGGCTGACCCGGCTGACCCTGCGACAGCCAGGAGGGGCTTAGGAGTCAGGTGTGAGTCAAAACCTGCACACGTTCTCTGACACTTAGCATCTTCTTGCTTTTTACTTTGCTTTCTTCTGCTCGGTGGCACCACTTCTCTCTTCCTCTGTCTCTTTACTGAGCTCTACAAGACCACTCCATTGGTGGCATACCCAGTTGACATTGTTCTCCTGATGAAAGGAAACAAATGTTAGGAAAAACAAAACCCAAATATGAGGGACAACCTGGGCTTAAATTTGTGATCCTCCTGTTTCAGCCTCCTGAGCGCTAGGATGCCAGACATGTCCCCCATGCCCAGCCGGACTTCTTGATTTTGATAATTGTGCTGTGGGGATGGAAGTTAATGCCCTTGCTCTTAAGAAATATGTGAGAAGTTTAAATGGATGTGATGTCTCTTAATTCATTTTTAAATGGCTCTGAAAAAAATGCATATATGCCTAAGTCTGCTATCTGTTACTCTAACTGCATGCCAGAGGCTGGGAAGTTTATAAAGAAAATAAATTTCTTGCTTACAGTTTTGGAGACTACAAAGTACAAGGCAGAGGGGCCACAGCTGGTGAGGCCCTTGTCTGGGGGCGCCCTCTTCAGAGCAGGGAGGCCCCTGGGCATCCCTGTCGGAGAACCAGTGTGCTGGAGAGATGCCTTTAGAACCACACCTCTCCCCTGGGAGTCCATTCAGCCCTCATAGTAACCCAAGGGCAGACACAGAGCCCTTGAGGCCCAGCCACCCATAAAGCTCCCACCTGGTCCTACCTCTTAATCCTGCCAATGGCAATTACATTTCAATATGAAATTTGATGGGGACATTCAAGCCATAACCATGTGTGCGCATGCATACGTGTGTATGTGTGTTTGTGTGTGCGCATGTGCCGCTGTGCCCAGGACACTGCTTTTCTTTACTGCTTTTTTGGCTTCTTCTTGCTGGGATCCACACTCACCCAAGGCCCATCGGGCAGCCCTTGCAAGTGTCCTGGGGTCAGGAAATGGACATCCACACAGGTAAGACCTGGCATGTGGGAAATAATTCGCCCAGGACCTGTTTCTCAAAGTTGTTTCCTGTTCACCTTTCTCTGGTCTTCTAGTCTTTCTTCTAAGTCTTCAGACATCCTTGATTATTGACAGTCAGAGCCCTGGTGGCCTAATAGCACATATGATTTCGCAGGTTTTTTGAGACAGGGTCTCACTATGTTGCCCAGGCTGGTTTCAGTCTGTGAGTGCCAATGATCCTCCCACGTCAGCCTCTGGGGTAGCCAGGATTACCAACATGCGTGGCTGTCAGGTGTGTCATGTTTTTATTTGTGTGTCATTTCTATTTTTATTAGCGCAGTTACATAGTACCTAAATATTACATTCATCACGGGGAACTGGCACCAGCTCGTAACTCATCTTAATGTATGTCACTTCAAAGCGTTCATGAAAAGGACCCTGATCTTCTTCCCTGGGACCTGGGAGATACCATTGCTGCTGAAGTCCAACCATTCTTCCTGTCCCCTCCTGGCCATGAGATTCCCAGGAGACTGGTCTGGGTGGAGAGTGAGGGATGGAGAGAGGAAGTGGAAGGGATAATCCAACCCACTGTCCACCGAGTGAGGCAGCCCCTGCCACGCCTGCTGCAAAGGCCCCATTGCATCTGGCCTTGGATGCAAGGCCAAGGGGAAAAAAGAGCAAGCCTGGCTCTACTCAGCTCTCTGGCTTCCTGCTTCCAGATGCCACCTCACCAGGCTGCTGCTGTGGGTCCTCACCAGAGGTCTATGAGTCTTCTAACCACTGTGGGTTAAATAAATAAATCTTTCTTCTTCTCCTTCTTCTTCTTCTTCTTCTTCTTCTTCTTCTTCTTCTTCTTCTTCTTCTTCTTCTTCTTCTCCTCCTCCTTCTCCTCATCCTCCTCTTCCCCTTCTTCCTCCTTCTTTTTTCCTTAGACACGGTCCCCCTATATAGCCCAGGCTGGCGTTGAATTCCTGGTGATCCTCCTGCCTCAGCCACCCAAGTGAATGAGCATGTGCTGCCATGCCCAGTTTGATGCTCTTACTATAAATTTCAAAATTTCTTGGGGTTCAGTGAATCCATGGATACTTTCTGGAGGATCTTGGATCAAATGGAACAGTTTGGGGCAAGAAACAATGGAGAGGGTGAGATGGCACGATTGTCTGGAAGAGAAAATCCAGGGAGCATCAAGAGTGATCTGTGATTGGTGACCGTCAGGTTTGTCCGGGTTTAAAATCCCCAGGACACCCCCAAAGCCATCTTGTCTCCCCAGGCTCTGTCTTTATCATGCCGCCCCTCCCTTGATCTTAGCAGAACCTGACTTGTCCCCCTCTCTTGGGTGAGCTCAGTGTGGAGGCACTGGCTGCCCCATTACTCGGTGACTTCTCTGGCCGATTCTCTGCTAGCACCTCCTCTCCACGTCCCCTGCACCCGTGTTCCTCCACACATTCCCCCCAGGGACACTCACTGGCCCAGATTTCCAGATCACCCAGGGGTCCAGCGAGGCATTTTATCACAGCCCTTCTGTGGAACATTCACCAGACAAATGCAGACTTCCACTGAGTGGAGGGAGCAGAAACTGTAGACTGGGGCCCAGTGACCCATGCAACTCCTAGGTTGCACAAGCCATTATGAAATGTATTTCAGTGAGAGGCACAAATGTATGTCCTGTGCCATTGCACAGGCGCCTGTGCTTGGCTGTCACCGTCTTGCAATTCTTAATCATCCTTGAACAAGGGGCCTGTCCTACAGCTTCAATTCACAAAATACTTTGCCGATTGTGAAGTCCACGGGTGAAGTAGTGGATGGCACTCTGAGGATTCAGCCGTGAACACGATGTGCCTCTCATACGCTCCCCTCTAAGCCCTGAGCCCAAGAAATGCAACGCAGCACAACAGGGTTCTGCTCGGGATGGGAAGATGCTGCGAGCATGTGGCTTCCTGGAGCTGGGTGCTGGACATCAGAGGTTCTGCCCAGACTGTTCCGCCTTCCCTGGACTGTAGCACTGCTTCTCCTCATCCAGTCTGGGTGTGCAGGCAGAGGGCCTGGGCGCAGGAACCAGAGCCCATCACGGGCAGTCAGCACCTGCCTTCTGGGCAAAGGCCACCGGCAGTCTGAAGGACAGCTTCCTTCCACATCGTACCAAAAAGGAGGCTGTGGCTCCATCCCTCCATTTGTCACCATTTTCACTGCTGCCACCCTGGCCAAAGGTGCCCTTAGGTCCTGCTTGGTTTGCTGAAGTGGCCTCCAGCTGGTCCCTGCCTTTCCATCCTTACCCCCGGCCTGGTCTCCCTGCCTCGGCCTGGGGATCCCGTTAAAGCCACTAACTCACCACCCTGCTGGAGAGCAGAAGGAGCCCAGCAAACTGCACTGGCAGCAGGGCAGAGAGGGGAGCTGCAGCTGCAGACCGAAGGCCTGGTCACCACGGTCAGACCCCGAGTCAAACAGAGTTCGTTCTGCTCTCTGCTCAGACACTTGTCACACAGCAGAAAAGTCCCCTCCCTGTGGGGGCACCTGTCTAGCTCAGGTCTCTGCTCTCTCTCTTTCCTCCTTCCCTGCTGTTCCAAATCCCTGCGGCTTCCCTCTGCTTCCTGCTCAGCCTCCTGGAAACACACAGCAGATTGCTCGGGCCTTTGCACTGGCAGCACCCTCTCCCCTCAGAGACCCAGGTGGCCCCATCCCTTCCTCAGTATGTCCTAGTGAGACCCTGGAGCCCCAAGCCTGCCTTGGGGCGCTCTCCCTTGCCAGTCCCCTCTGAGTTGTCCCTGAGGGTTGAATGGCGATGACCAAACCTGGCCCCTACCGCAGGACGCTCCCCTCCCCACCTCCCCCAGCCAGGCCTCAGGCCAGTGCTGCACCACCGGCTTCTTAAGATCAAGGCAGACCCCAAGTTTAAGACCTAGTCCCAAATGAGCATCTGAAATGAGGACACTTCTCAGAGAAAGAAGTACAAACAGCAATATATATATATATATATATATATATATATATATATGAAAAAATGTTCAACATTGCTGGTCATTTCAGAAATTCAAATTAAAACAGCACTGAGATTCCATCTCATCCTGGAAAGAATGGCTATTATGAAGAAATCAACCAATAACAAATGCTGGAGGGGCTGGAGGGAAAAAGGAACCCTTCTCCACTGTTGGTAGTAGTGTAGACCAGTGCAGCCACTGTGGAAATCAGTGTGGAGATTCCTCAAAACACTAAAACTAAAGGTTCTATTGAGCTCAGCTGTTCCCCTTCTTGGTATCTTCCCCCAATATGTGCACACTGGTGTTTGTAACAGCACAGTTTGTAATAGCTAAATGTTGGAAACAGCCCAGATGCCTATCAAGAGATGAATGGGCAAAGACAATGTGGTTTTTATATACAATGGAGTACCATATTGCCATAAATAAGGGTAGACATGAGACACCCTGAGAACGTAACTTTAAGTGAAATACATCGGACACACGTTTGAATATCACATCGCATCTCTTGTGTGAGAACCAAAAGGGTAACTAAGGACCAAAATGGAGAATAGATATTGGAAAGCAAGAAGAAAATGTTTAGATGGGGAGGGAAGCAAGGGAGGGAACAGAATGGAGAGAAGGAAGGGAAAAGGGAAAAAAAGAGAATAAGGGGGAAAATGGAAACAAGGTTTTGTAAATGAGGAGGAAAAAAGGAATTTAAGGAAGGAAAAGCAAGAAGCAAGATCTGTGGTGTACAGGTACAAATTCCCTAGGATGAAAGTGATCATTATGTGCATCTAAAGTGTACCAATAAAATTAATTGGAAAAAAAAAAGAAGGTCGAGGCAGAGCCAGGAGGCTGACAGGCCTGGAGCAGAGCAGGAGCCTGGCAGTGGAGTCTCCTGGGCTTGGGTTGCATTTCTGCTGGGAAGCAGGATGAATGGTAAAGACATGTGTTTGATCACCAGGGGTTTCTTAACCTTGGGGGCACAGATAGAATTCATGAGGTCCCCTTCTGACCCAGAGTGGGGGAAATGTCTTTATTCTCACTTATCTCTCAGTGATAGTTAGGTTCGTTCATCTACCAATGTAGCCAACAAATAAATCATAGTGGTACTGTTGGTTGTGGTGGCACACACCTGTAATATCAGGACTCTGGGAGGCCGAGGCATCACAACTACAAGCCCAGACTGGGAAATTTAGGGAGACCCTGTCTCACAATTTAAGTATTTTTTTAAAGGCTGGGGATGTAGCTCAATGCAGAGGCCCTGGGTTCAACACCTGGTACCACCAGAGAAAAAAGAGGAGCGGTAGTGATGCAAACTTGTAACCCCAGCATTCTGGGAGGCTGAGGCAGGAGGTTCACAAATTCAAGCCCAGCCTGGGCAACTCAGTGGAGAGCAAAACCCGTCTCAAAGCTGTGTTTACAGTTCAGTGTGAAGGCCCTGGGTTCAGTCCCTAGTATCCAAACAAACAAAACACACAGTGGTGTTAGCAGCGCCAACAGAAATTCTTTTTTTGTTTTGTTTTTTTGCAGTACCGGGGATCAAACTCACGACCTCATACTTGCCCCACAGGTGCTTATGCCACTGAGCTAAATCCCCAGCCCAACAAAAATTCAATCAGTCATAATACAGTCGCTGCAGCGACCTTGCAAAGTCGTTTGTGCTGGTCATCTTTCCCAAGTCACTGCATCTTCTAATTTAGTGTTAGTTTCTGCATGAAAGAAAAAGGGAAAGAAAAGAAAAGAAAAGAAAGAGAGAGAGAGAAAGAGAAAGAAAGAGAGAGAAAGAAAAGAAAAGAAAAGAAAAGAAAGGAAAGGAAAAGAAAAGAAAAAAGAAAAGAAAAGAAAAGAAAAGAAAAGAAAAGAAAAGAAAAGAAAAGAAAAGAAAAGAAAAGAAAAGAAAAGAAAAGAAGAAAAGAAAAAAGCATTTTTCTGGGAAGAGCGCCACCGTTTTACCGGCGCCCATATGAAAAGATTAAGCTTCTTCACTAGCAGCTCTTTTCATTTCCAGGTTGCTCGGGCAGCTCTGGGCTTTGGTCTGCGGGGCGCTGAAGCCGACTGGGTCCGCGGTCGGCCAGGCTGGTGGCGCCCTGCAGGGGTGGGCAGCGGTGCCCGGGCTCGCCGGGCATCCACTCCCGGGCCGCGCCCCCTCAAGGCTCTCCCGCTGGGAGCGCGACAACGCCACCCAGTGATGAGAGACGGCACTGTGCTCCGGGTCCCCAGCTGGACCCAGTTCCAACCCAGGGGTCGTGCATCCCAGCGACGGTCCCCAAACTCTTAAGTGATTGCAGGTTTTCAGTTTCCTCCCTGGCAATGTCGCGAATTCAGTGTCCTTTGCACCTTCCTCTAGGCTCTGCCGTGAGCAGCCCTGGTGCCATGGCACTGTCCCAGAACGTATGCAGAGCCATCGATTTTGATCTCTAAGCACCATCTGTATTACACTCGTGAACTTTGCCATCCCATTATTATTAAAATATCTAATAACTTTCTTGAAATGATTCACTTGTTAGCCGTGTGTGGTGGCTCACGCCTGTAATCCCTGCACTCAGGAGACTGAGGCAGGAGGATTGTTGCAAGTTCCAGACCAGCCTGGGCTACACAGTGAGCTCAACGCCAGCCTGAACTGCACAGTGAGACACTCTCTCAAAAAGACCCCCCCCCAAAAAAAAATCACTTGTCACCTAGCATAAATGCCTAGCCAACAAAAACAAAAACCTTTTACAGCACTATCACAAATGGGCCATAAACATGCAGTAACTTTTAAGTAGTTTCAGCAAAGAGAAGCAGTTGCATGATTGCTAATTCCTGCAAGGCTTCAGGATTGCCATTTGAAATCATCAGAAGGACTGGGGACAAAAGGGAAAGGGAATTATTTTGCAACTGTGTGGCATTCAGTGTCACTACAGTGAGATACTTCCTCCCTCAGGAACTTGGGGATCCTGCTGGTGTACCAGCACCCGGAGCAGATCCTGGGGTGGGGTCTCTGGGTGCTGAAGAGCGGACAATCTGCTGCAGGGCCTGCTGCTTTTCCTCAAGTCCATCTGCAGAGCCCATCTCCCGGGCTCACCCTGGGAGGCCACTCAGGCCATGCACTACATGTGGGACAGAAACCGGCTGGACTCAGGAAAGCTCGCGGTGGGGTGCAGGGGTGCAGGGGGTGCCCCCATGGGAGAGACCCAGCTACCCACAGGTTCACTGTGTGGTCTGCATCCTCCTGCCCCAGGTTTGTGCCAGGACTGTTTGCTCCACTCAAGCTTTACCCACAGGATTTCCAAAGAAGGGGAAGAATTTGAATAAGGGTCTGACCAAGGGAGGGGTGAACTAAAGCCCCATAGCAAATATAGAACTCAGCTCATGTCTGCTTGGAGAAAAGGACATTTTAGCACTATCAAGTGTTTCAGTTCTTGGACAGAGTAGTCTCTCCATTTATGATTCTTCCTTAATTTCTCTCAGAAATGGTTTTTGCTTGTTCGTGGTGATACTGCGGATCGAACCCAGGACCTCAAGTCAAGAGCTCTACCTGTGAGTGGTGTCTCCGGCCATACCTCTCTCCTGCCAGTTGTCTTCCTAACGCCTGCACAACCAATGCTATCATAATGGTGGTATTTTATTTTCAACTCCATTTGCTACTAGTGTTGGAAATGTGATTCTGTAGACTGACCCTGTACCCGTAGTACTGATTAACTCATTAATTACATCTAGTTGGCTTCTTGTAGGTTTTTTTATTGGATTTTCTACATAAACAGTCAATTCACCTCCCAATAAAGAGATGTTTGACTCCTTCCTCACTGAAAGCTTTTATTTCTCTCTGATACCTGTTGTTCTGGCTTAATATCATGTTGAATAAAAGCAGGGTGACATTCCTGCATTCTTCCTGATAAAGGGGGAAAG
Organism: Dolichotis patagonum; assembly: GCA_004027295.1. Taxonomy (NCBI): domain Eukaryota; kingdom Metazoa; phylum Chordata; class Mammalia; order Rodentia; family Caviidae; genus Dolichotis; species Dolichotis patagonum. The sequence goes on along the minus strand of PVJX010019381.1, from coordinate 10,255 downwards.
AATTAAGTCTTTTACCATTAATTTTGATATTAGTCACAGAGTTTGCATAGATGTTCTTTGTTAGGCTGAAGATGCTATGGCCTAGTCTTTCTCTGACAAGAGGTTGTGATTGGGTGGTGGAAACAGATTTGAATAGATTATGTCAAATTTTTTTTGCATTTATTAGTATGATCACATTGCTAGAGTTTTTCGGCACAGTAAAGGAGCAGAATATAAAAGTAAAAGTGGCCTTTATTCTAAGGACTTGGAGAGAAGCTGGTAACCGAGAGCAGTCTGGATTTTTTCCTGTCCTGGATATGGGGGATGGGGTATATATAACTTTGACCCAGGGGTGGTGCTTAGGGTGGGCATTGATGAAGCTCAAGGAGCTGATTGGAATTTTTTTCATGCACACTGGGAAGGGAAAAAGGAAGTTGTAATAGGGGAAAGAGGAAGTGACCTCAGGGTAAACACCCCGATTTGGCCTTCCACCGCCATAATGTCCTGTAATTTATTCTAGGGCAAAACTCTTTCACATATAGTTTTGTGTTTTTTAGTCTGTTAGCACAATGAGTATTATTAAATTTATAATGTTAAACCAAGTTTAAAATCCTGAAATGGGCCTCATTAATTCATAATGTAGTATCTTTTTAATATATTGTGTTTGATTTGCTTATGTTTTAATAAGAACTTTTTTTTTTTTTAGACAGGATCTCACCAGGCTGGCCTTGAACTCACAATAATCTTTCTGCCTCAGCCTCCAGAGTGCTGGGATCACAGGCATGTGCCATCATGCCTGGCCTTCTTAAGAACTTTTGCAGTGACATTGATGAGTGACATTGGTCGGTGGTCTTATTTTCTTGTAATGTCTTTTCTTGTCTTTAGTATGAGTAATGTTGACCTTAGAGCTGGAATATGTTGCCTCCTCTTCAATTTCTAGAAGAACTGTGTAGAATTGCTATTATTTCTTTCTTAAATGTTTGGTATTACTGCTAGTGAAGCCATGTTTTATAGAATTAACCAGTTAAGCTATCTGGTTCTAAGGGCCTAGTATGGTGACACATACCTGTAATTCTAGCACTTGGGAAGCCAAGGCAGAAGGATCGCCACGTGCTCTAGGCCAACCGGGGCTCCACAGTAAATTCAAGGTCAGCCTGAACTACAAAGTGAGATCCTGTCTCAAATAACAAATAAACATACAAACTACTAATGCTCATTTGAGAAGTACATCTCCTGAATAACACTATACCTAGTAATAAAATTGAATTTATAGCTTTTTTATTGTAAAGAGACTAAAACCAAACAATAAAGTCAATCAATACAAAATTGAATTTATAACTTAAAACTTGAAGAACTGCCTGGCAAGCACGAGGTCATGAATTCAATCCCCTACCTTGTGCCAATAAATAAATAAATAAATAAATTCAAAAAAAAATTTAGAACCAGATGCCTTCACTGGCACTTATGGTTTTTTTGAAGTTCTTGAATCTAGAATGTATAATTTTAACCAAATTTGGGAAATTGTTGGTCCTTATAGCTTTAAATATTTTTGTTTTATTCTGTCACTCTGAGACTCCAATTAAATACATATTAGTTCACTTGAAATTATTCCATAGCTCACTGATCCTCTGTCGATTTTCCTCAGTTTTCTTTCTCTTTGTGAATAAGTTTCTTTTTTTTGTTTTGTTTTTTGTTTGGTACCGGGGATCAAATTCATGACCTCACACTTACCAGGCAGGCGCTTATGCCACTGAGCTAAATCCCTAGCCCCTTTATGAATAATGTTTAACGCTATTTTTATAATGATAGTCACCATTATTTTTTCCTATAATTTATAACTAATTCTTAATCTTTTCCAGTGTATGCCATTGAAGACACTGGAGGTTTGGGTTTTTTTAATCCCAGAAGTGCAATTTAGATCTTTCATTCTGTGTCCAGTGCCTCTTTTTACTAGGTCCCCTCTTTCCTGTAGCTTCAACCTGTGTTGGATACAGTTATAACTGCTTTAATATCTCTCTACTAATTCTGTGAGCTGTGTCATTTGTGGGACAATTTTGTTTTCTCTGCTCATTAGTGCTAGTGTTTTCCTGTTTCTCTGTGCTTTGGCGGTTTTGCCATTATGCTTTTTAAAAATGGATAAGAAGTCGGGCATGATGGCGCAGGCTTGTAGTTCCAGCATTCTAAGAGGCTGAGGCAGGATGTTCAAACCCAGCCTGGGCAACTTAGCAGACCCGGCCTCAAAAAAAAATTTTTTTTTTAATTTTATTTTGGAGGTAGTAAAAATACAATAGAACAGGACAGAGCAAAGCCAATCGAGACAATGCAGTGAAATTGGAACAGAACTTCACAGCAGGATACTAGGATAGTAGTAATCGGTACTATAGTATATCTCGTTATCTTCACAATAGTTGTCCAGTCAATTAGTTATAGCAAAATCAAACCAAAAACAGAACATTATAAAACCAATTGAAAGAGAATATTGAATAGAGCAAACCAATTAATCATAACAAAACAAAACATTGAAAATAAACTTTGCCTTCAAACAGAAGATACAAGGAAATCCCCCATCCTCCCAGAAGATGCTGAGACTTCCGTCCCCAGTTGCTCACCAACATGGGGTGGGGGGGTGGGGGCTGGGGGCGTGGGGATATGCTTGATTCTGTAGGCTCACCTTAGGCAGCCGCTTAAATCCCAACATTGCCGGTCCGGGAGCTGCTGGTTGTCTCCTGGCCCACGCCAGTGCCAGCCTTAAAAAATTAAAAAGGGGGGCCAGGGATTTAGCTCAGTGGCATAAGCACCTGCCTGGCAAGCACGACATCATGAGTTCAAAAATAAATAAATAAATAAATAAATAGTCTGGGTATAGGGCTCCGTGTTAAAGGGCCTGGTTTCAAGCCCCAGTGCTGAAAAAAAAAAGGGGGCAGGGCAAAGCGTTCCAAGAGGCATTTCTTCTATGGCTAATTATTCTGTCCTGTTGATGTGAATCCCTATGAGAACTCTGCCGGAGGCCCTGAGAATTGTGAAGTTTTTCAGTCTGGCTGAGGGAAACAGCTCTGCATAGCCTTGTGTGAGCTTGTTAAGTGTTGCCCCAGCCTGCCACTTGGTTTTTACTGATGTCAGTAGTTTTGACACACTCCTGATCACTGGGAATTGTTGACTGAGGTCTCCACATTCTCTCTGTGTGTCTCTCTTTGCTCTGGTACTTTTGAGAATCCTAGTCACTCTGGTCTCTGCCCCTTTTCAATGCTCACTCACTGTCTCTGTCTCTCTCTGTGTCTCTGTCTGTCTGTCTGTCTCTCTCTCTCTCTCTTTCTGTGTGTCTCTCTTCTCTTTCTTTTCAACTTAGGGAGACCACTGGCCCTGACTACCACCCTGCCCCCTGAACCCTGACCCGGAAGCTCTTCACAGACAACAATAAACTGAATCAGTCAGGGGCTCACATAATTTATTTCCCACATCCAAGGCATCGCTGTCTTTTGCTATCTGGTGTCCAGTGTCTTAAAAGCATTATTTCATATGTTTGGTCCAATTGTTTTTAACTATTTCTGGCAGAAGAATAATTTTTCTATGATTTAACACAACATAGTGACTACAGTTAATAATAGTGCATCATATTCTTGAAAATCACTAAGAGAATAGATGTTAAATGTTCTCACCACAGGAATAACTATGTAAGGTAGTGCATAGGTTTTGTTTTATTTTAATGCTAGATTTAATTGTTCCACAGTGTATAAATGCTTCAAGACATCATGTTGTATGCAATGAATACACACAATTTTATCTGTCGATTTAAATGTCTGGTAGCAATAGGAGAACCTGCATTAGCTTGAAGCTGCCCTTTCACCATTACCAAGTGATGAGGCTGAATTATATTTCCTCTCTCAGGTCATTTTAAAATCTACCATTTCTAAAACAAAAAGTAAACAGGAATTATAGAAGATGAACTTTATTTGGGCGGGGGAGGCAGTGCCAGGAATCAAACTCAGGACCTTGCACTCGCCAGGCAGGCGCTGTGCCACTGGGCTCTATCCCTGAAGGTGCACTTTAAAGGACGAGGCTATGGCATAGGTCTCGAATGACCCCAAGCCTTTTGGCACACTGAGGGACAGGTATGTGGTGGGGTCGGATCTGAGAGAGGCTGCTGCAGCACCTGACAGAAAGCTGAGCTCAACTGTCCTTTTCAGAAACTTTTAAAAATTTTCCCAATATTTAATTTGAAAATAGAAAAGCAGCTGACCATGGTAGTCCACACCTGTAATCCCAGCACTCAGGAGGCTGAGGCAGGGGGCTCAAGAGTTCCAGGCCAGCCTGAACCACATAGTGAGACCCTGTCTCAAACAACAAAAAGGAAATAGAAAAGCAATACATGTTTGATGAGATGTGTGAATGCAGGCTCTTCAGTTGCAACAAGTGTGCCACAAGTGTGCCACTCTGGTGTGGGACGTGTCGATGAAGCCGAGTGTGCAGGGCAGGGAGTGTATGCTGCGCATAGTTTAAAAAGAATTCTACCCACACCAGACAGTAAATGAACTTTTAAGGATAACTGAGACCAAACTAAGGTAGATTCCATGAACTAAACATGGGGACTTACGTTGGGGTCTGTACCCAGATCCCCAATCCCCCAAACCGGTGCACAGCAAAGGCTCAAAGGAATGAGACTCGCGACGTGGCCTTTAGGGCTGCAGGAGAAGTGAGATCCTGCGCAGAGCTCACAACTCTGCTAGCCGGGGGCGACTGACGCTGGGCAGCCCACATGTAACCAGAACAAGCCAGGAGTTGAGCGCACAGTGGAGGAAACCTGAGCAGGATCTTGGGCGGGTTCAAGGACCCTCAGAACAACAGACCATGCTAATTAAGGAAAGCTATCCAGAAAGTCTCCAGGTGGCCTCAGCTGTGGCCTATCTTGTCCCCTGAGGTGTCTCCTCATTTTCAGTTCAGCCATGCCTGGGCCACGCCACAGCCCTGCACGTGTACTTAACCTCAGCGGTCTCCAACAGACCTACATGCTTATCCTACCTTTTCTGTATGGTCTCAGGGTAACCTCAGGGTAATTCGTGAATATGGAAATTTCTTCTAAAAAACTGAATTGCTGAGCATAATTGTGCACATCTGTAACTCCAGCTACTCAGGAGGCTGAGTCACATCCCCACCCCTTTTTAAAATTGTATTCAAAACAGCGTGTCACTAAATTGCCTATGCTGGCCTCAACTTTATGGTTCTCCTGCCTCAGTTTCCTGAGTAGCTGGAGTTACAGGTGTGCACCATTATGCCCACCAATCTAGTTTTTTAGGAGTTTATAAAACAACATTATTCTAATTTATTAGACCCTCTGCATGAATAAGCTGGAGTTGTTTTATAAAGAAGAAATTTCCATATCCACTAATCCCTGAGATTAAGTTCATGAAGGAAAGGTAAGGTAAATGCTTGCTTCCCCACTTTTGTTTTTACCAATTTGCAGAATAATGGTTTAGTTCTCTACTATCCTCTACACGTTACCTGTGAGTTTTATTTTCTTTTGTTTAGTGTTATATCTTCCCAGTAAGTTTATTTTCCATCATTATAAAGAAGACCTCTTTATCTCTTGTGAATGATTTCATTTCTGGCTTTATACTGATTTTGTGTGCTAGTAGTATTCTTGCACAAGCTTTTTTGTGGTTAGCATAAACCTACAATATCTTTGTCCGGGTCTTTACTATATGCATGTGTGTATGTATGTGTGTGTGTTAATGGGGATTGAACTCAGACAGGGTCTTCTGCTAGGTTTATGCTAACTAAAATAAAGTTTATAGATTGGGCATGGTGGTGCACGCTAGCAATCCCTAGACTCAAAGAGCTGAGACAGGAGGATCACTGAGTTTGAGGTCAGCCTAGTGAGACCTTGTCTCAAAAAAAGAACTAAATAAATGAATAAATAAATAAGTATAGCAACCTAGGCATTGTGGTGCACTGTTACAATCCCAGCACTTGGAAGGCTGAGGTGGGAGGATTACCAGGAGTTCAAGGCCAGCCAGGGCTACATAGTGAGCCCCTGCCTCAAAATAAGCAAACTAAAAAATATATATGTATGTATGTATATATATATATATATGTGTGTGTGTGTGTGTGTGTGTGTGTGTGTGTGTTTGTAGACTCATAATCATAGTGGAATATTATAAAGATTTTTAGTGATATAGCCTAAATATGTTTATTAGATAAAAGACTGACATCAACAATTTAAGAACAGACCTCAAGAATTTAAGTATATCAAACCACAGAATTTGGTAAAGAGAGGCTATATATGTTTTAAAATCCAGAAGCCAATGAAATTTTAAAAAATGTATAATATAGAAAATTAAAAAGCTAAAAGTGTGATTCTTTGGAAAAAACTAATACAATTCATAAACTTCTGGCAAGACTGATCTGTAAAAAGACAGAAGGCCAAGCCAAGCATGGTGGTGCACACCTATAATCCCTGTACTAGGAGGCTGAGACAGGAGGATCACTATGAGTTTGAAACTAACCTGAGTTACAAAATGAGTTCAAGGCCAGCCTGAACTTCATAATGAGACCCTGTCTCAAGAGAAAAAAAGAGAGAAGGCCAAAATCACTTATCTTGGAAGTAGAGAAGGTGGTCACCACTACAGATATTAAGAGGATAAAAAAGAGATTATTATGAAAAACTACACCAACGAATACAAAGTATACAAAGCAAAATGCATCAGTACATAGAAAAATAAAACATAATATTGATGCCAAAAGAGCTAAGAGGTTGGACAATCTGAATTGAATTAGTAATTTAAAACCTTCAAACCATGAAAGTCTGTAACCTACATTCTCAACAGAGAATTCTTCAAAAGACATAGTTATGGATTAAATGATAATATTCCTACACACTTTGGTTTGATTTGATTTTGGAGATAAGATCTCACTATATAGCCTAGGCTGGCCCTGAACTCATGGTGACCCTCCTACCTCAGCCTCCTGAGTGCTAAGATTAGAGGTGTGTGCCACCACACCCAGTCACACATTCAAAATAGAAAACAAAAGACTTTTCCAACTTCTTATTCGGTCAATTTTACCTTGATATGAGGACTTACCAAGAACATCAAGTTCTTTTTCATGAGAGAGGTACAAAACCCTGAAAAAGTGTTAGTAACTCAGTGCTGGGGGTTTAGCTCCATGGCACAAGCGCCTACCTTGCAAGCATACAGTTGTGAGTTTGATCCCTGGTACTTATATAAAAAGAAAATTATTTTAAAAGTGTTAGTAACTCAACTTTAGAGATTTCCATATAAAGATAACACATCACAACCAAGTAGAGTTTGTTTTAAAATGTGAAACTGGTTTAACATTGGAAAAATAATATAACCTAACCAAAGTAAAGGGGAAAGTCATATGATTGTCTCAATAGATACAAAAACACATGTGGTAAAATTTACACTTATTTGTGATGAGGAAAGTATTTTTGGCAAACTGAGAATAAACTTATTAAAAGTATCTACAAAAACTTTCAGCAATAATATATATATGGGGTAAGATAGGGTCTCCCTATGTAGCCCAGGCTGGCATCAAATTCATGGCAATTCTGCCTCTGCCTCCTGAGTGCTAGGGTTACAGGTATGTGCCACCATACCTGGCTTCAGCAAATATTATATTTAAAAGTGAAATGTTGACACCATGTACCTGAGATCAAGAAAGAGCTAAAAAAAAAAAAATACTGAGGATGAGGAGGTGTTGGTCGAAAGATACACAATTTCAGTCAGACAGGAAGAGTCTGTTTCAGAGCTAGCATACAACACAGTGCCTGTTGTATTCTTGAAAGTCACTAAGAGCAGAGTTTAAGTGTTCTTACTACAAAAAAAGTGTATGATGCAATGCATGTATCAATTCAGATGAGCCATTCCACACTGAATATACATCTCAAACATTATAGTCATCAAATATATATATAAAATCTTTGTAAATTAAATAGATAAAATAAGAAGAGACAGCATTTAACATTGTATTAAGGTCTGAACTGATGCAATAAGAAAATAGCATAAGAATTTTTTTAAAAGGATAGAAATGATATAGAATTTCAAAAAAAAGTAGGAAATTAACACTAGTTAATATATTGCACATTGTTATCTTAGAAGTAGTTGTTTAGGGCCAGGGATTTAGCTCATCGGCATAAGCACCTGCCTGCCAAGCGCAAGGTCATGAGTTCAACCCCCGGTACCAAAAAAAGTAGTTGTTAGGTTACAAGATTTAGACATAAAAGTGATCAATCAATGAAAGCACAAATTGTTAAAAGCATAAGAATTTGAAAAGAGGAAATAAAACTAAGTACTTATAGACTACATGGTTATATGCATAAAAACTATAATAATCTACAAACTATTAGAATTAATCAGAATTTTAGCAAGCCACTGTATCTGTGGCTGATATGTAAAAATAAATTGTATTTCTGCATACCAGCAACAAATTTAAAACTGAAATTTAAAAATCACTATCACTTGATGTGGTAGCAATAGATATAGATAGAAATAAATATTTGTAAAGGATCTCTCTATATATAATTTTATATGTATAAATATAGTGTCTTTAGCATATCAGTTGAGAGTCCAGATACAGTGCCAGCCTAGTAACAAGCACGCCTGGCACCCACATCTTGTTTTCTAACAACAAAGAACAGGAACCAGGAATTTATGGAGAAATGGCTGACTCTACCCTAAAGCAAGGAGTATACAAGATGAGCTTGGAGTATTTGTAGTGCCAATAAGTAAGGAGACTCTCAAGAGCAAACCAAAGCTGGCTGTGGTGGTGCACGCCTAGAATCCCGGCAGAAGGATCGCCATGAGTGTGAGGCTAGCCAGGACTAAAAAGTGAGCTCAGAGCCTGAACTATTCCATGCAATCCCAATCAAAATTCCAATAGCATATTTCACAGAATTAGAGAAAACAATCCTAAAATTCATCTGGAACCAGAAGAGACCAAGAATAGCAAAAGCAATCCTGGGCAACAAAGGCAAGACAGGGGGCATCACAATCCCCAGCTTGAAATTATATTTTACAAAGCTACTGTGATAGCCGGGCATAGTGGCCCATGCCAGTAATCCCAGTACTCAGGTGGCAGAGGCAGGAGGATCATAGCAAGTTAGAGACCAGCCTGGGTTACAAAGTGAGCTCAAGGCCAGTTTGAACTGCGTAGTGAAATCCTGTCTCAAAAAGACACACAAAATATTAATTAGTTAAAAAAAAAATAAAGCTCGAGGGATAAAAACAGTGTGGTACTGGCAAAAAAAAAAAAAATACCTGAAGATCAGTGAAACAGATTAGAAAATTCAGAAACAACTCCAGATACACTAAGCTACCTTGTCTTTGACAAAGTTGCCAAACACATTCACTGGAAAAGAGAGAGCTTCTTCAATAAATGGTGCTGGAAAAACTGGCTCTACACATGCGGAAGATTAAACCTAGACCCATATCTTTCATCATGTACTAAGCTAAAATCAGAAGGGATCAAGGGATCTTAATATTAAGCCAGAGACATTAAATCTGCTATCAGATAGAGTAAATAAAACTCTTGAAGACATTGATGTAGGCAAGGATTTTATGAACAAAACCCGATTGCACAGGAACTATCACAAAGAATCAACAACTGGGATTTCACCCTACTGAAAGGCTTTTGCACAATAAGAGAAATCACGAACACAGTGAAGAGAAAACCCACAACGTGGGAGAAAATGTTTGCTAGCTGTTCCTCAAACAAAGGATTACTATCGAGAACATATAAAGACCTCCAAAAATCAGTTCTCCCAGATTTAAACACCCAATCCAAAAATGGGCATCTGAGATGAATATACAGTTCTCAGATGAAGAAATACAAACAGCAGGGGGCTGGGGATTTAGCTCAGCGGTTTAAGTGTTTACCTGGCAAGCATGAGGTTGTGAGTTCAATCCCCGGTACCGAAAAAAAAAAATTAGAAATACAAACAGCAAATAAATACGTGAAAAAATGTTCAACATCACTGGTCATTCATGAGATGCAAATTAAAACAACACTGAGATTTCACCTTACTCCAGAAAGAATGACTACCATCAAGAAATCAACTAGTGGGAGAAGAGACAAGATGGTGGACTGGTAGGTAGCAGGAGAGAGACCCTCTCTGAGAGAGACAGCTCAAATGCCAGAATAAAACACCCTGGAGAGACCCAAACAGAGAGAGATAGACTCTCACAACACAGAAAGAAACTAAAGCGCAAAAACCCGCTCGAATAAGAGGTCCTGGGGCTACTATTAGTGAAGATAAGATCAG
>PVJX010019380.1:0-34967 GCA_004027295.1 Dolichotis patagonum | reverse complement strand
TTTTTGGTTCCTTCCATACAAGTGTACAGTGTAATTCCCAGACCCTTTTCTTGTTGGTTAAGGCTCCTCTAGAGGGCGCAAGCTAGGAGCTTTAGCCCTCTTCAATAGGTTATCACAGATTAGAGTTCACCCATAGGCAGTGTACGCTAGCTCTTCCCTTCTGGGCCAGTCAACTTTTGCAGGCCTTCACTGCATCAGTGTGCACTGATCTCAGGGAAGTAACTGGGTCCCCGCCAGGGGCGTGGCCTAATCCAAGCAGATTCCACCAATCCGCTGGGCGAGCGAGTAACCAGCTGAAGCCACTTCCTTACGGAGTTAGGGCTGTTCTGCCCAAATCCAACATGTCGTCCAGTCGGTTTCCCCTTTCCCGTGAGAGGGTCTTATTCCCATCACTCACCATGTCCCTGAGACCTGCTGGACTGGCCGACCTCCGACTTCAGTGCGGCTGCGGTGGGAATTCACAGTGCCTCTGGGTGGGTCATGTGCAGAGCCGGTCCCGGCGAGCTGCACGCAGGGCTGTTCAGCTCTGCGCTCCGGTGGCTCAAGCCAGTTGCTTGGGCGTGGATCGCTTGTTCAGGTCGGGCAGAATTCAGGCGTCTCGAGGAAGGTGCCGTGCTCACTGATCTTATCTTCATTAATAGTATCCCCAGGACCTCATATTCGAGCGGGTTTTTGCACTTTAGTTCCTTTCTGGGTTGTGAGAGTCTATCTCTCTCTGTTTGGGTCTCTCCAGGGTGTTTTATTCTGGCATTTGAGCTGTCTCTCTCAGAGAGGGTCTCTCTCCTGCTACCGACCAGTCCGCCATCTTGTCTCCTCAATCCCTTTTGTATTTTTTTTTTATTTTATTTAAAGATAAAAAACAAAACAACCAAACAAGACAGAAAAAGGGTAGCAATAATACAGAATTCCAAAGGCAAAAAATAAAAGAACAACAACAAAACAAAAACAAAAACACTAAGAAATCCGCCACTTGATAAGTTACATACTGTCATCCTTGGAAATAGTTGTTCAAGTTACAAAATTAAAGCATACAAAGTAACACAGTGAGACTGTTAACAGTTCTGCTCAACAATCTAACAAAAACAGTAATGTCGTCATCTATCTTACACACTTAAACATACATGCAGTTATATGCTTTAGAGCACTTTCTTTTCCTCTCTCTCTCTCTCTCTCTCTCTATATATATATATATATATATATATATTTAAAATTTTATTTTAAGGGGGGTAAAATTAAACAGAACAGAACGGGACATAAGAAAGCATAAATTTCAAAGCTAGACAACCCTAGATCTTTACTATCTGTCATATTGTCTCACGTTCTCTCCCAAATGGTTGTCCATATCTTTGCATATGGGGAGCTCATACTAAATAACATATCAATCTTTGCACATGATGTGTAGTTTACTGGGTCCCACTTGCTAAGCGGGGGAGGGACACGGGACAGGGGACAGGACAACATGAGATGTTCGATTCTCAGCTCGTGCCTCACATCCACCCTCCAGAGAGGGGAGGAGCTCCTTGTTCTCCCGGCACCCGGAGTCAACCACACGGTGCAGGTCCCGACACACCAGGGTCTCTCTCCTTCGGGCTGCTGAAAGTCTGTCACACTCACAGCTGCCCCCAGAGAGGGAAGGAGCTCCTTGTTCTGCACCCCGAGTCAACCACACAGTGCAGGTCCTGATGAGCCAGGGTCTGTCTCCTTCAGTCCGCTGAAAGTCTGCCCTACTCTCAGCTGCCCCCCAGAGAGGGGTGGTGCTCCTTGTTCTCCCGGCACCCCGAGTCAACTGCATGGTGCGGGTCCCGACGCGCCAGGATCTCTCTCCTTGAGGCTGCTGAAATTCTGCCACACTCTCAGCCGTCCCCCAGAGAGAGGAGGAGCTCCTTGTTCTCCCAGTACCCCGAGTCAACCGCACGGTGCAGGTCCCACGGTGCAGGTCCCGATGCACCAGGGTCCCTCCCCTGCAGGCCCCCCAAAGTCCACCATACTCACCTGCTATTTCTTTCTGATGAATTGACCATTCCATTTCCAAAGTTGTGAAATGGCCAGCAGACCACAGAAAGAATTCTCTTTAGGCTCCTGTTTGAAACCAGCAGCTACAGCAATCTGCTAGCCTTGCTTCAGGGCCAATTGTATTCTTTAAATATATTATTATTTTACTTTTTTTTTTTTTTTTGGTACCGGGGATTGAACTCACGACCTTGCGCTTGCCAGGTAGGCACTTAAGCCACTGAGCTAAATCCCCGGCCCTATTATTTTACTTTTAAACCATTTGAAGATTTTAGCAGGGATAAACAAATAATTGGCTATATGGAATAAAAGAAATAAGCTGACTTTTCAAATCTGTAGACTAGTATCTGGTAATCCAAGATAGTCAAATAATTGACTAATTTTGACAAATATTTGGGAATTTATGAAGTATTAAATTAGTATAAGAAAAGAACTTACCTTGGCATTAGAAAAAAAAGGTATATAACAGTATGGAACTATAAATGCTGAGGTATAAAAATCAAATCAGTGTATGTTGAAAATAATAGAATCTTGAGTTTAAAATATGGGAGTCCTAACAGGAGTTAACTTCTTATGTAATGTAATTTTATGCTGCAAGTTAGAATATTTGATAAGTTAGGATCTATTTCCTCTTGGCCTTTGTTGATGCTAGCAGAGATCATGAGTATCACCTATGTGTCATGGCCTTATAACTATCTTTGCAGCTCACACCCAGGGTTACGTAACACCGGGATTATTTTAATTAATGAGTGTTGACATTTTTGCCCAATGTTATTTATTACTAATTGTAATAACGTGATGCAGAATTAAACGTGTAATTTTCAAAAATGTTCAAAAAGAATTTTATAGTATATTCTAGATTTTAGAAACTTTTTTAAAGTAAATTCTTTGATTTACCAAGAAATGATTAAATTCTTATTTTACCAAGCTCTTCCCATAACTGTTAATAAACACTGCTTCTTTATTATGGGAAAAATTGATTGCTGTCTCTTCATGGTATAACAAGGAATCCATAGGTTTTCTGTTACTCTTTGATGTCGTAAAAATGTTGCAGAGATTAACTGTTAATATTTGAAAGATGATCTTTAAAAAAGGAAAATAGAAAGCCTATATTGTTACTGTTAATCTTAGGTTCAGTTAAAATAAAAAAAGTTACCTCTGTATTGAAGGCTGTAGAGAAAAGAGATTTGCTGTGGTCCAGAGTTCTTTACTTCTTTATAGGGTACAGAAATACTTTTATTATGTTATTGGATCCTTTTGCATTCAGGTGTTACATGTTTATTATGCTTTTTTGATAATGAGTCTTTCTACAAAGGCTCATAGCTCAGGTTTGGTTGTTTTCCTTACCTTAAGCGCTGCAGCAGCACCTAGCAGACATCAATGTGGATGGACCAGAAAATGGCTATGGTCATTGGATTGCTAGCACCTCCGGCTCAAGGAGCAGTATCAATTCTTCTGTTGATGTAAGTGTATTTGTTAATATGTCCCCAGAGTTTGATCAATTCTCAGGAAAGTGATTAACTACTAAATCCCCACCATAAGAGAAATGGAGTCGGAATATTTCAGACACAGTGAAGAGTCCAATTTTGTGATGTTGATGAAATGATGGAGGTAGTATGTACTGTTGAACTAGCTGTAACTCTTATGTGAGCCTATTCTGGGAACCTTTTGGACCCAGAGAATACTACACCCTGTGTTTATAGTTCTCCACTTCAGACTTACATGATTAGGGCTTCGGTTTAAATTCACACAAGAGTGGTTCAGGAAAAGGAAAACAGGAAACAATTGCTCGTCCTGTTATATTTGATTTTTAGTTATTGAGATGTACATTGCCGTAGATGTTTGCTATAGTGGATAAATCCATTTTTCTGCTTTGGAAATATTTGGGTAGTAAGTCTTTCATAGTTTCCTAATATTTCTTGTTTAATTGGATGCCACTGAATATTTTTCTTAATAAATAGTAGCTATCTACCTAATTTTTATTCTTTAAAACAAATAGATAGCTGCAGTGCAGGATCATGGTTACTAATCTGGTCTTGTGCATTGCTGTCCCTGGCTCCCAGTTTCATCTCCAGCTCCTTTGTCTTCTCCAGCAACATCTTTTAGCTATAGTTTCTTCACCTATGTAATAGTTGATAGTAATAGAATCTACCACATGAGGAGTATTGAAGATTAAACATGCAAGTGTACAGATAGTATCTTTCACTGAACATTTAATAGGAGTTATTATAAAATTATAACTCACTAGAGAGATTGAGGTTTGTCTTCAACCATAGAAACCAAAGCAGGTTATTGTTAAAACATTATCAACAGATAAGGCTTCTCTAAAAATTTTATTTATCTCTTGACATCTTTTTATGAGAAACTAAGTAATCCATTGTACAGATGTGTTACAGTTTTTTCAATTAGATTCTGTTGTTAAATGTATAGTTTTTAGTCATTTACTATTACAACTACTGTAGGTAATTTTTATAGTGATATATTTGTATATGCTATCATTGTTTCATCCTAGAAGTTGAATAACTTGATCAAAAGATTACGTATCAGAATCTTTAGAATTGTGCTTTATTATCAAACAGCTCTCCAAAAAATATTATTGTAATTTATATTTGCAATCACAGCCTTTGGACTGTTGAAGTTTTTGTTTTCAGATTTGAAAAACATGGAGGCAATCACAGAAACCATTATAAAGATGTGTTTCATTCAAAAGTGCAAAGAATTTCCGTAGTTTAATTTGGTTTTGAATTTAGATATAGAAGTAGAAATTTTTTTGTGTCATTAATGACATATTTCTCCAAAAATAAAAGTAATGTATGTTCACTGTACCATCATATGTCAATAAAGCATAAAGAAAGTAAAATCACCACTAAGTACCAGAGATAATGATTTCCTATTTGGGAATATTTGCATCAAATAGTTTATTTTATGTGTATGTTAGTATTTTATTTTAAAAGTAGTGATCACAATTTAGTTCTATTTTCTTTTTTTCACTGAACATAGCATTTTATGGCATTTTAAGGTATTTTTAAAACCATAAAATACCTGAATCTTTAAGGACTTCCTATTTTTTTCTATCCTGCTTCCTAATCATTTTCTTTACATAAGTTCTGGAGAGGAATTAGTTGGTAAAATGTTTGACACCTATCATCCTTTTGAGTTCTAGGATATGGGTTAGTCATCCTGTAAAGCAATGTAAGAATTATACTCACACTCATTAAGTACATCAGGATAAAATTAAAGGCTTAAATGGAAATATTTTAAAAGCAAAAATATCCCAGGACTGAATATTTAAAAATTCAGGAGTATGAACATAGTTTGATCATGCTTTTACTTATTTTTGTAGACTAGTCTTGAGTTCAGAAAAATTAGTTACTTTCTTACTGAATACAAAAGGTCATTTCAGACTCTATACACATTTATGTACAGATATACTTTAGTTTTCCTTTCTTCTGTACGTTTTTAAAATAGCTTCACCTAGTAAATTAGTTTGCTAGTGTCACCATAACAAAATAACCACAGACTGGGTAGCTTAAGCAATAAAAATTTATTTTATTACAGTTTTAGAAACTAAAAGTCTGAGATCAAGGTTTTTACACATTTGGTTTATCCTAAGTCCTTTCTCCTCAGTTTGCAGATGGCTGCCTTTTCCCCATGTCCTCACATGGCCTTTACTGTACACTTATACCCTTGACTCTTCCTCTTAGAACAATTGGATTAGAACCTATTCTGACCTAATTTTATGTAATTGCTTCTTTAAAGACCCTGTCTGCAAATACAGTCACATTCTACGATGTACACAGAGTTAAAGCTTCACATGAATTTAATTCATAACGTGGGGATAATCTTTAGCAGTAGCATGTCTACTAATGATTTGAAGAGCTGTTGCATCTATGTTCTTATTTTTCAGGGTGAATCTTCTAATGGTTCAAGTGACAGAGGAATGAAATCACTAGTGAATAAAATGACTGTGGCTTTGAAAACAAAATCTGTTAATGTCAGGGAAAAAGTTATCAGTTTTATTGAGAATACATCAACTCCTGTGGACCGGTGAGTATTCTTACATAATACCAATTTTTTTATTATCAGTATTAATGCATATTAATTGTGCAGATCAGCAGATTTCACAGTCACGTTTCCATACATGCATATATTGTGCCACTCAGAATGATTTGCAAATAATGAATCTGCCCCTTCGTGTCATTCATTTAAAAACAAATACTCAACTGTCAGTTTTGCATGGTGGTGCAAACCTGCAATCCTACCTTCTAAGGAAGCTGAAGCAGATGACTCACAAGTTTGAGGCCAATCCAGACAGTTTAGCAAGATCTTGTCAAAATAAAATGAAATTAGAAAAGCTATGGGTATAGCTCACTGGTAGAGTGCTTACTTAATATGTACAAGGCTCTGGGTTTCATCCCTTTGTGTCCTACCAAAAAAATAATCATTAAATATCTCAGTATGTATTATATTTGTGACACCTGCTTCCCAAATGTCAAATGGATGGGGAGTCATCTACTAGATGTAGTGATCTTATAGAACTACTTTCTCTGCCCCAGAAATTTAAAGCCTGGCAACTTCATCATGCTAAATATGGCAGAATCCAACTTTTTCAAGTTTATATCTTCATACAGATTTTTTTACAAATATGAGCAAATTCCATTTTCTTTGTGAATTATAAACCAGAGGTGCAGTGATCAATTGATAAACAAATTTGAGAATTATCTCTTATATAGTATTTCTGATTTTAACTGTGCATGTATATTTTTTCTTGTATTAGTCTAACTGATCTTTCTTGTTCCTGGAGTTCAAACCTTATCTTATAATTGTATCATAGAATTTGTTTTTAAGTAAGCCTGCTTTTTGAAATGTGTTACAGTATTTGATTTCATTTTCATGTCTTTTTTTTTTTTTTTTTTTTTTTTTTTTTTTTTTTTTTTTTTTTTTTTTTTTTTTTTTTTTTTTTTTTTTTTTTTTTTTTTTTTTTTTTTTTTTTTTTGGTGCCAGGGATGGAACTCACAACCTCGTATTTGCCAAGCAGGCACTTACACCGCTGAGCTAAACCCCTATCCACATTTTCGTGTCTTATTGTAGTGTCTTGGAAAGTTAAAATACTAAGTTTAAGAACTGAATGTTAGGAATGTTGTTCTTTATCCTTTTACTTAATGTAGCACCTTTACTTACATGTACATGTATTCCCATTGAATGAATAACAAAATAATGGAAGTTGGGCATGGTAGTGCACGCTTATAATCCTAGCACACAGAAGGCTGAGGCAGGAGGTCAGCCTAAGACCCTGTCTCAAAAAAAAAAAAAAAGTAATGGGTTATTTTCACTAATCCAGAAATTTGTACCTTAAAATAATCTACTGATAATTATTAAAGCATCTTCTCAAATTTGAAAAATTTGTTTGCTCAGTAATATCTATTCTCAGAAGCCTCTTTAGTGTTTCTGAATTACAGTATTACTGCTACATTTTGTGGCTTGAGCATTTAAATTTTTATTTTAGAATAGGCTGGCAATAACTGTACTTCTTTGACGACATTGTCAATTAAAATATCACTGAAAAGTGGCTTTTCTTAATTTTTCTTTGTACTTGGGGTAATTAAAATATTTCTTTGTATACAATCTGGGTTAGAAAACTGATTATACTGTTGCATTTTTTTAATAATCATTTTGTTCTGTCCTCTATCTTGATTTGCTATAGAATGTCTTTCAATCTTCCTTGGCCAGACAGATCATGTACAGAGCGGTAAGCTAATGAATAGAGCAGCTTTATTGAATCATCTTTTCTTTTAGCATCCCTCTTGCTATCTACAAATGCTTTGCACGGTCTTGGCTAAAATTTCATGTAGCTATTTCAAAAGCTGAACTTTTCTCATTCTGCTTGTAGAATGTATCATGCTGATGAATCTGGTGTTGTTGATTGACCATTTTAATTTTTTTTCTTGCATGTTTCTATCTCTCATTCCTAAAATATAAATCAAATTCCCTCACACCTAAAAACGTTGTAAGTCCTGAAGTTTTTATTCTGAGGCAGGGGAAAGTAAAACAGAAAGTATGTATGCAGTCAAGATTTGGCAGGGCTTTAGCTTTGGAGGTAATTTACCACAGTACTGTCTCTTGCCTTATCAGAAAATTACAGTACCAAAATAACGGAACAGTTCATGGTTCAGAGCAATTTTTTTGCCAGTGACTGAACCCAAGAACCCTGTGTGTGTAAAGTATCCATTCTACCACAGAACTATACTCCCAACCTCAAAGTTAAATTTGTTTACATTATATAAATTTATATTTTCAGATATTTCAATTTTTATTTATTGTTACTATTGTCACTACACAGTGCTAATTACAAAACATCTGTTATTTCAAAGGAAGTTGTTGCTTTAAAATTTTTAATCTATTTGTGAATCAACTGTTTTCTTTTGTTCAAAGGCTAAGGTAGTCTAATTTTAGTTAACTCCCAGATTTTCACTTGGATTCTTAATTTTTTAGCTTATCTTCTGTCATTCACATGCAGATATATTTATCTTGAAAGTATAATTTAATTTTAAAAAGAAACGTTTCTGAACTCAGTAAATTAAGTAAGATCCTCTCCGAATTATTTTGTTGGTGTTTCTGTTATTTGTCAAAAAAAATTGTAAGTAGCCTGGAGTGGTGATGCAAGTCTATAATCTCAGCACTTTGGAGGCTGAGACAGGAGGATCACCATGAGTTCAAGGCCAGCTTGGGCTACATAGTGAGTTCAGAACTAGCCTGACCTACATAGTAAGACTCTGTGTCAAAAAACAAAATAAAAAATTGTAAGTAATTTTTAGAAATAGTCCAACCAGCATTCAAAAAAAGTAAAACCACTGGATTTCATTAACTTTTAGCCAGGTTTAAGTAATATCTCAGTAATTGTTAGCATTCTTATTTATAAAAATTTTAAATTGTATTGTAAATCTAGATCAAAAATGAATAGCTTGCTTTTTAAGATTGTCTTTACTATACTTACTTTCTGGTATGGGATTCAATCATTTACTATAAGCATGATCTTTATTACTATTTTTTTATTCCAGCAGTTTATGCTTTAGTAGGAGAGAACTTGTAAGTTAGTCTCATGGAAATTTGTAATCTAGGTGGAACTAAAGCATTTCTACATTAAGCTGCTACCTTTTTCTTTCCTTTTGAGGAAAAGCTGAATCTGAGTTTGAATGTTGTTTGAACTATTTATTTCTGTCATTATCAAACTGCCTGTTCCTCAGCTTTCCATTGTTGTAACAAAACATCTGAAATAAAAAATTTAGGAAGAGAAAATTTTGTTTTTGTTCACTGTTATGGAGAATTCAGGTCATTTCTTGTGGCAGGGCACATATTAAGGTGGAGAGAACAGAAAGGAGCAAAACTTCACCTCAGAGCTCTGCACAGTGGACTATGCCTAAAATCCCAGCTACTCAGGAGCCTGAGGCAGGAGGACCACAAACTGCACCCTAGCCTGGGAAATTTAGCAGGATCCTGTCTGAATATTGTGAAAAGGGTGGACACATGTAACTTAGTGGTAGAGTGCTTATTTAGTATGCATGAGGCCCTTATTATCTAGTAGCATGTGCATATATGCATGCATACAACGCATAAATCGCATGCATGCATATACCCCCCCAAAACCTATTCATTAAATGGCTGGGATGAAAGAGGGAGAAGGGCTGTGGTTCCGTTATTTTCTTCAAGAGCACACCTCCAGTGACCAAAGATCTTGCAGTAGGCTCTGCTTCTTAAAAAGATTCTGCTATCTTCCTATAGCACCAAGTTGGGGGAAATAATACCCACAGATTTGAACTAAAACATTATCTAATGAACCTAATTTAATAGTTTATAAGAAAGTTCTGGATAAGATAACATAAAATTGTGTTCTAACTCAATTCTAATTTAATCGGACTTTTTGTACTAATTTACCTAATCTGTAATTCCCAAAGAGTATTTGTTATACGCTAAGCCTTCATTTTTTTGAATATTGTTTTAGAAGTAAAGACATAATTAGGTGACAAAACTCTCATTCATGATCTATATTAAAATTATTTAATACATAGATTTGATCTATCTTCTGGGAAAACTGAATTCTTAAAGATACGTAACTTGATTCTTTTGCATGTTGGAATGTCTCTTGAAAATAGAACATTCTGTCTTCATATATCACAAAGAAAAAAAGAAAAAACTATAGTCTTCCTTTAACAGTGACTAATATTAACTGAATCTTATCCTACAAATAAAACAATGCTTTGCCCCCAAGAAAGGTGTAATATTTTGCTCAAATATTTTTATTTCACCTTTTGTTTTTAGATTGAAAAGTAATGAGTTACTAATTTTTGTTTTAAAGAGAGGTCAAACTTTCTGCAGAACTAAACAGGTTTGAATCTATATGTTATTTCTGTTTCTGCCATTTAAAAAAATTCATTTTCATGGTTCATAGATTCATTTCCATGGTTTATATTTATGTGGCAGAATTACTATTTTGGTTTTGATTAAAATAAAAATATTAGTAATATAAATGGGAAGAAAAATTCTACAAGACACAAAGATGTATAAGAAAAACCTTGAGCACTCCTGCTGGAATTTGAATATTTAGTTCTATAACCTGTTTGGTATAATAAACATATATGTAGCACTTGCTATATAGTAAGCATTGTTCTAAGAGCATTTTGAAATAATTCACTGATTGAATTCTCACAATAACCCTGAAGAATAGATATTGTTATCACCGTTTTACAAGAATAGAAGCGCAGAGAGATTGCATAACTTCCCTAAGCCAGACAGATCTTAAGCTTCAGTTTTAAATGAATACTGAAATTGTTTACAATTAAATTTTACAGTTTAAGAGCAGCCTAGCACATCATTACAACACTTTTGTTGACATAATATATCTTCTTTTTTTTTTTTTTTTGATACCGGGGATTGAACTCGCCACTTCATGCCAGCCAGGCAAGCACTTATGCCACTGAGCTAAATCCCTGACCCTTTTTTCAGTTTCTTTAACATAGCTATCCTAAAGTGGGTGGTACATAGATAGCAAAGAATATTTACATGTGTTTGAATATCCAGTGATGCTTGGTGGAAATTTTTGGTAACTCCTTAAATGATGATTTCCCCTGAAATTCTTTGAATATAGGCATGTGAGCAGCAGTGACAGAGTGGGGAAGCCTTACCGTGGTGTAAAGCCGGTGTTCAGCATTGGGGATGAAGAAGAATATGACACAGGTGTAGTAATACGCTTATCTACAGACTGCTTCCTCAGTCCTTAGGAATGATTATAGAATCATCCCTGGAATAGCATACAACTTCTTTATAAGACAAAACAATAAACTTCTGTAGAGAGAATTGGAAAGTTTGTGGGTTTCTGTTAAAACTTCAGTTTTAGATATCTTAGGTTGTGCTTATTAGAAATCCAAAAGTAGGCTTTTGACTTTAGGGAAATTCAGCTGAGGAGAGGATTAAGCTGATGATAATGTGAGGGTTATCAATGTAGAAGCTGTATTTAAATCCATGTTTGAATTTAAATTCTTTAATCACCCACTATGAGATTAAGAGTTGTGGGACTGGAGTTTAGAGAATGCCAAAACTGAAACACCTGAAAAGAGCCTTTTGCACCTGGAAGCAGTATTCTAAAGGGCCACAAGATGGTGATATTGTGGCAGGGAAATTTATCTTGCGTGGTTGTCTTTGTTTATATGAAAAAAAAAAATATTACTTTTATTTATAATTCCATACCAGAATGACCTGATTAATACTAATTAAACACTCCTAAACTTTATCTTGTGTTCAGTAAGTCACCTTTCCACTCAGTAATAATGCTTCATATTTTCCTTTCTAGCCACGTATCTCTTCATTCTTTTTCTATCATATACCATAATTTATTTAATCAGTCTTTCTCTGATTTACATTAGTGGTTGCCACTGTTTTTCTGTTTCAGATAGATGACCTTTTGAAAGTATATCTAGAGTATAAGTTTTTAGCAGTAAGTCTGTTAGATTAGAAGGAAGCACATTAGATGGTCTCAAGATAATACAGAATCACTCATCTTTCTCAATTCTAACTTGTACTTCTAATTATTTCTTTTTTTTTCTTTTTTCCTTTGTTGCCATATTTCTATTATTGGTCTGTGTCTCTCTGAATATCTCAACTTCCACCATTTAAAAAGGAGAGAGGAGAACAGATGAATAAAATTGTGGTATACAGTATTTACATTCATCAGTAATGTATATCTCATATATATGACATATTACCCATATTTATCACATATTTTACAATGTACAGAATTGAGCAGTAACAAAAATGAGAAAAGCTAGAGCTATGGGTATCAACAGGCACAGATTTAACATTGTTGGGATATGGTGATAATTGCAGAAGAATACAATTAAGCGGACTCATTTTTACAAATATTTTGTTGAAACTGCAAAACGCTATTGTATATAATTTAGGAATATTCATATGTGGTTAAATACAAGAACTCTACAGAACTGCTAATACCAATAGTTATTACTTCTTTGGAGAAGGAAAAAGGATGTGGGTAATGAGAGATACATGTAGGCTTCACTGTTACTTTATTGGATACATGAGATTTCTTTTATCATTATGCCTCTATATTTTGAAGTGTTTGTTTTTAAAAAGCAAAGATAATAACACTTATAAGTGTTAACTCTAGAGACTGTTATTCTTCTTCCTTAAGTTTGAAAAACAAAATTAAAATGTTGTATATTTTTCTCATAAAAAAGATTTTTCTGATTTATCCCAGGATCATTTTTTTTCTTTTAAAATGTATTTTTAGTATTTTCACCTGACTTTCTTAGCATCTAAAGAGATGTTTCATAGTAATATTTCATGCTGTAAGGAAATGGAGTAGTGAGAGTGTAATTGATTTTTTTTTTTTTTTTTTTTGGTCCCTCAAACCCCTTGGTTCAAAGTATCACTGAAATTAGTTTATTAGGTTGTTAGGAACTGTGCCATTTTTAAAGTTGGCAGTATACACATTTAAATACTTTAAATTCTTTGTAGATGAAATTGACAGTTCTTCAATGTCAGATGATGATAGAAAAGAGGTTGTAAACATTCAGACTTGGATAAACAAGCCAGACATCAAGCATCATTTTCCTTGTAAAGAAGTGAAAGAAAGTGGACACATGTTTCCTAGGTACTTTTAAAAATGTCTTTAGAAGTATAATTGAATTTGTAGAAGTTAATAATGTAAAACTGAATTGCAAAAGACCTTTTATTTATCCAAGTATAAGAATATATCATTTCCTTCTGTCAACTTGTATTGCATCTTGATTTTTTAAATATTTGTGTAATTTTTATCTTGAAAACAGTACACTGAACACCTATAAAACAATCTAGATTCACTCACTATTAATACTACTCTACCATTGCATTTGTATATGTACATATGTACACACATACACCTATAGTTGTCGAACTATCCCAAAAAGGTTTATAGATGTGACACTTGACACCTAAATTCTTCCGCATAAATATCCCAATAATAAGAACATTCTTTACATAAGTACCATTACCCCAACTAAAGTATTTAAAAAACTAGTACCGCCAGAGATGTAGCTCAGTGGAGCACAGCACCTCCCTGGCAAGCACAAGGCGCCCCGAGTTTGATTCTCAGTATCAAAAACAAGAAACAAAAACAAACAAACCCAAAAACTAGTACCACTCAACATACAGATCATACTCAGAGGTTTAAGAGTATCCCCAAATTATCTTTTATATCCTGTTTGCTTCTGGATCTAGAATCCAGTTGTTCAAATGTAGTGCATTTGTTTGTCTCTTTGTTCTCACTCACTGTACTGTAGTACTTTATCCTTCCCTCTCACTTGCTCTTTCTAGTCATGATGGAATAAATCTGTGAGTCCACCCAAATTGTGCTACAGATGGTTCAGTATTCTGGATTTGTCTCATTCCTGTCTTACTGATATTGTCTTATTGTATTATAAGCCTATTATAATTATACAAGGAATGTGTTAATAATTCTGTGGTCATTTTGTGTTTGGATCAAGTCATAGAATATAGAGTATGTAAGGAAGCCTAACTATTGCTTCATGGTCTTTGATGTTAGATAAAGACTATGGTGTGTTAACTCAGAAGTTTTGAATATAGATAAAATTACTGTTTTAATAATTTATATGTTGCATTTACAGAGTATTATGCCTTTATATTTAGCTCAAAAATAATTTCATTTAGAGATGAACATTTTTTATAATTGGAGTTATTGAAGAAACATCTTTTGAATTATATTAATACAGTTTTTTTTTCTTTTAATGCTTTTTTCGCTCTCTTAAGTCATCTGTTGGTTACTGCAACACATATGTACTGTTTAAGGGAGATTCTTTCAAGGAAAGGATTGGCTTATATACAGTCTCGACAAGCACTAAATTCTGTAGTTAAAATCACATCCAAGAAAAAGCATCCTGAGCTAATTACCTTCAAATATGGAAATAGCAGTGCTTCAGGAATAGAAGTCTTGGCTATTGAAAGGTAAGGTCTTTCTTATGATAATATTATCTAAATTATTGCAGGTCTTTATTAAGCATATTTTGTTTCTCTATTTTAGGGAATGGGTGGTGGAAAAGGATATTTGAAGTACTTTCATAGTATTCCTTGTTATCTTTTCCCCAATACTTGGTCATATGTGCATTAGCCATTAGTACATAGTTTCAGTAAATGCCATAACTAATTTCATAACTCCCTCCCCTAGCCCACACAGTACTGGAAAGTGAAACTTTGCACTGTACTACATCCCCAACCATATTTCCCTACCTCCCTTTCTTCCATTCATCTATTTTTTTTGATGAGGTCTCACTAACTTGCAAAGACTAGGCTTAAGCTTTTGATCTGCCTCAACCTCCTCTGAGCAACTAGGATTACAGGCATGTACTACCATGTCCATCTTTAATTTCATAGGCTTTTTAACACAAGAGAATCTATTCCAGTGCTGCACTGCATGTTGGTTTGCAGTAAAATGAGAACTTTGTCTTAGAATGTAAATCAGTGTTCTTATTTTTTGTTCATCAAAAAATTCTTTTGGAATTGGGGGTGTGACTCAGTGGTAAAGAACTTCTGTAGCATATTCAAGGCTGTAGGTTCAGTGCTCAGTACTGAGAAAAACAAAACAAAAAAGACCCATTATTTTGACATATTATGTAGTGGGTGATATAATACAGGTTGAGCATCCCTATTCTGAACATTTCAAACGCAAAATGCTCCAAAATCCAAATATTGTGAGTCCTGATGTTTTTCTGCAAGTAGAAATTTTTTTGTCATGAAATTTTGTTTTATGCACTAAATTATTTAGAATATATAAAATTACTTTTCAGTCTGCATGGCTAAGGCCCATATAAAATATAGGTGAATTTTATACTCAGATTTGGGTCCCAACATAAAGATGTTTCGTTATGTATATGCAGATACTGCAGAATCAAAAAATCTTAAAACACTTATAGTTTTAAGTATTTTAGATAATGAATACTCAATATGTAATTTATAGTCTGCTACAAACAAGCACCCCCCCTTCTCATTGTGTACCAATAATAAAAACTCCATAGATTGTCACAAGAGCTGTAAACCACACTGATCTTGAAAGTAAGCCGTCTTTAGTCTGTAGATAAAATTGTGAAGCCCAGAGAGGTTGACTGATTTCTCAGATTTTGACACATGACTTACGATAGAACCAAATATAGAATTCATCATTCCTATCTGTGGTTCATTCTACCTTGCATCAGTTAAGGTTGCTCTCCTAGTGAGATTTGAGATTACACTTAGTTATTTATGGGAGTAATAATGTCTGAGGAGTTTTAATCAGCCTCATTTGGAAGAGATAATTAATTCAACTCCTTCTTAGTACTGACAGGTAGTAAGTAGCAAATGTCCTCATTCTACAGTTAGATGTATCTCATTCAAAGAAAGTATTTTTTTAAAAATAAAAATTTCTTGAATATAATAAGTTGTATATTTATCCTATTTAAAGATATCTTTAATATAATAATAGATAATACATTCATCCTATAAAAAGTCAGAAAAATGTAAAGATCATATCCTCCAAATCCTATATTAACACTTTGATGCATACCTTTCTATATATCTTTCTGTGCATATATATACATGTATTAAAACCTAAATAAATGTAATAACAGCCTTTTTGTATTCTGATTTTTATTTTTTATTTATTTATTTTTTTTGGTACCAGAGACTGAACTCATGACCTTGCATTTGCCAGGCAGGCACTTGTGCCATTGACCTAAACCC
This sequence comes from Dolichotis patagonum, assembly GCA_004027295.1. NCBI lineage: Eukaryota > Metazoa > Chordata > Mammalia > Rodentia > Caviidae > Dolichotis > Dolichotis patagonum. The sequence continues at coordinate 18,680 of PVJX010019380.1, read as the reverse complement.
CCAGCCCTGTATTGTAATTTTTAAAAAATATGAAATAGACCAGATGTAGTGACACATGTCTGTAATCCCAGCACTTAGGAGGCTAAGGCAAGAAGTTGTAAGTTCGAGACCAGCCTGAGCTACAAAGTGAGCTCAAGGCCAGCCAGAGCTGCATAATGAGACACTGTCTCAAAAAGACCCCCCCCCAAATATATGTGTATATATTTACATTGTTACAAATCCTTTGTGGTGGTTGATATTCTCTTACATGTATATTCTAGGGATTGATTTGAGCAGTCTCCTGTTGATTGGCATTTAGATTGCTTCCAGTTTCACTGTTAATATACTTGCAATAGACCTTTTTAAAAATCTATGCTGGGTGTGGTGGTAGAGGCAGAGGCAAGAGGATTGGCCACAAGTTCAAGGCCAGCCTGGGCTACACAGTGAGTCCAAGGCGACCCAGAACTACGTAGTGAGACTCAGTATCAAAAAAAAATCCATATTTACAAACTTGTCTAATTTTTCTCTGTAGGCCAAAGAGTATATAATTTTAGTATATATCAATTAACCCTAAAAAAGATATTTGAATTATGACTCACGTATAGTAGTAGTATTATGCATTTCACTTTAAAAAATATTTCAGATCTTATGTTTTTTAATGTACATAACTGTAAAATTGGGATAAATGTACTTACTATACATGTGAATCTGTTTTGGGGGAATTTAAGTTACTTGCTTAAGATCAAACTGTTAAGTATAGAATTATCATTTGGAATTTGAAATCATCAAAACAGATTTCATAGCTGATTAAGTTATATCTGGAGGGCACTAATTATTATATTCAGTTGCCTTGTTTTATTATCTAGTTATGTATATTTAATAATAGAAAAGAGAATTTTGCTGTGCAAAATCACATTGCTTTTATGTTTATATTTTCTTTTAAAATAAGTTTTGGGGCCGGGCACAGTGGCTCACACCTGTAATCGCAGCATTTGGGAGGCTGAGGCAGGAGGACTGTTGCGAGTTCAAGACCAGCCTAGGCTACAAAGTGAGCTCAAGGCCAGCCTGAACTGCATAGAGGACCCTGTCTCAGAAAGACTAAAAAACAAAAAATAATAATAATAACAATAATAATAATAATAATAAAATAAGTTTTGGGGGGCCAGGGATTTAGCTCAGCACCATAAGTGCCTGCTTGGCAAGCACAAGATTGTGAGTTTGATCCCTGGAACCAAAAAATAAAATAAAATAAAATAAATTTTGGTGTATGTTTTGAAGTAAGTTATAGGAAGAGACATCTCCTGGCTTTACAAGTCAGGGAAAGCTTCCCATCAAAGGTGATATCTCAGCTGAGTTCTGAAGGAAAAGTACTATATTAATTTTTTTTCTCTTCCATAGGTATTTGATTCCAAATGCAGGGGATGCTACCAGAGCCATAAAACAACAGATCATGAAAGTTTTGGATGCGTTGGAAAGTTAATATAAAAGGAAATTACTTAAGTGAAATTAACCCAACCAAGAAAAACATGAATATATATTTACTGACTGAATACTAACCAGAGACCTTTCATTTGCTTATGGGGGTGCTTGAGTGGTGGGTCTGAGTGTAAATTATTACAATCAATTTCTGGATGGTTAAACTTTTTTTAAAACTTCTTTTGCATTTTCAGTTTTATAAAATGATTTATTACAAAGAATCAGTTACTAAGAAACTTTGAAGAAATTGTCCTTGTGCCCTTATGGACAAAGGGTACAGAATGCAGTTCTGTTTTGAAGAGCTGTTCTAAGGGAACCTGCATCACTTTCAGGTTTTAAAGCAACTGTACAATATATTTGCAATGTCTTCACTGAAAAGTAGAGATAGAGTTGGTTGAAGAGACTTCCTTAATTGCTAATTTAGTTTTACTCTCTGAGCAATACCAGAAACTAAAAAACATGGGTTAATAATTACTTCATTGTTTTGTTGTTAAAACGAATGCAGTCTTTTTAATGAAGTGAAGATGCCAGCCAACTCAGAATACAGTTCAACTAGTGAAATATTCAGCCATCAGTTACTAAGTCATCTTTGCTCCACTAGGTAATTACTTGAATACTAAGTGCTTCAAGAATACTAAGTTTCATACTAATGGTTTCTAAGGAAGAGTTGAAAGCATTAAAATGAGTAGGCAGACATACTAAGATTAAAATTAGCATTTTGTGGACAAAATTGTATGATGTTATTTTTATTATGAGTAGGTTATTTAATTTAGCTTATTTCAGCACAAACATCGAGCTCACATTGATTTACCTGAGATGATCTATGACCATGCTAATACACAGTTAAATAAAAGCCACATAAGGAGGGGGCTATATGAATTTCAACTGTCTTTATACCACTTTCTGAACATCATTCTACTTTTTTGATTTGTCTTCCATTAAAGTTTCATCACTCCAAGACTTTTTATTTTCTTCATGTGACAAAACTGAAGTGATCTGCTTTATTTTACAGCTTTCTAAGCTTAATTTAGTGTGGCTCATTTTAAGTAGTAAGACATCCAAAAACATCTCGGGGGCCATGTGATATTCTAAATATCTTTTTGGGAAAGAGCAAATACAGTCTGCCAGGTCCTAAAATGCAACAGGTTATATCTGAGAGATTGATAGAAATACTTAGATGTACCCTGTGAATAGCCAGTTACTTTAATTTAGTTAACAGAAATCATATGAATAAAAGGAGCATAGTCTTAAGAAATTTTGTTCTGCTATCTAAATAAAAGCATTTGAGTGGTTGAAGACATTTGCATGAAATTGCACCTAGTGCGATAATTGGTATCTATAACTCTTCCCCAAAACTGTTATATTGCAACTTTCCCCTTTTTTTGGCATCCCCTTTAGAAATGTCTTGAAGTCTCATTTTTTGCCCATTTCAGCCATGGGACTTTTCATAATATTAATGTAAAGATGTTTGTGTTACTGTTTATATATTACAGTTGTAAATAAACTGGTACAGTTTGCTCAAAATGTTGTTCTTAAAGACAGTGTCTCTTTTTTTCTCCCCATTTGTAAATGTCTAGATGATACAAATTAGAAAGTTGAAGTCTCTTCTTTTTCTAATTGAGATATTTAGATTTCACATTTCTGTTAGATTCTTGTTTCTCTTCATTAAAAAGTGAAGAAAAGAAATAGTTTAAAACTAAAAATCAATGATACAAACTGGGCAAAGTAGCACATACCCATAGTTCCAACTACATAGGAAACTGAGGCAGGGGGATTGCTTGATCCCCGTAGTTGGAGGCCAGCCTGGGTAACATAGATATTTCTTTTTTTTTTTTTTTAATCGGTACGGGGGATCGAACTCACAACCACACACTTGCAAGACAGGCACTTAATACCGCTGGGGATAAATCCCCACCCCAACATAGATATTTCTTAAAAAAAAAAAAAAAAAGCACAAACTTGGCAAGTTATTACCTTGAACTACTTAGCCTCTGTGAGCTTCATTTTCCCTCATCTGAAATAACACCAAAGTTAGAAGATTAGTTCAACTGAGTAAAAAAGGGAATAAGTGTTCCCTCTTTACTTAGTACACCTTAGAATTGTAATTGCTCATTAAGGTATAATATTAACTATCTTCGTAGAATGATTCCACTTGCTCACCACTGATAACATGTTTCTTGGTAGGATGATAAATTTACACTGATACAACAATCATTTTTGCCACTGGCCTGTTTTATATTGTCTTGATCCAAAGTATTAGGCTTCTTTTTAGTACTAGTTTTTTCAACAACCACAGTCTCCTTTACTCCACTTTATAAGCACTTCCTTTCTGGCCAAGCTTCACAACATTTGGGTCTGCTTTTGTGCCTTAGTCTCACTGTAAGTCTGGCAAAAATCAGTCATCAGTATCCATGCCACAGCCTGAATATTGGACTGCCTTGACATTTTCTGTCTAACACCTTTAAATTCAGCCTCACACAAAGTCTTAGGACTTGAGCAAAATATAGGTAAGTTCTTTGCCAAAATGTAATATGGGTGGCCTGTAGTCCAGTTTCCAGTAGAGTCCCTATTCCCCCTGGAGCCTCATAAGCCTGGCCTTTATTGTGCACATTCCTATCACCATTCTGGCTAAAATCACCACTCTATAAACAAAATTCCCATCAAGTTCTGCTTGCATTTTAGGGCTTCTCTATACTGTATATCTGAACTTTTTGAAGCTTCTTCCACAAACCAGTTCCAAAGGCTTCTGAATCACATGATCAGGAACAATCACAATAGTGACATCACTTTTAGTAGTATTCAATTTCTTCTCTGGAACAAAACATCTGACACCTGCTATTGATTGATTGATTGATTGATTGATTGTCTTTTTGAAACAGGGTCTCACTATGTAGTTTAGGCTGGACTTGAGCTTACTTTGTAACACAGGCTGGTCTCAAAACTGTCCTCATGCCTCAGCCTATGGAGTGCTGGGACCTGGCAGAAACACTGTGGTGCAAGGGCATAGCAAAATAAAAGTTCAACCTGTGGCATCCAGGAAGTACAAAGAGAAGAAAGAAGAATATACTCTACGTGGTCACATTTCCATGATCTCATCTGTCTCCAGAACCCACCTCTACATTTTAGACCTAAACCATACACCAGTGTGTGTGTGTGTGTGTATATATATATATATATATATATATATATATATATATATATTTGAATTTTGTATGTGGATGTTAGCATCCTATTGGAATTTTCTTTCTTTTTAAATTTTTAAAACCAGGCTCTAAGTTGGTAAACTGCCCAAGCTGAGCATGAATTTGTGGTCCTGCCTCAGCCTCCCAGAGTGTTGGGGTTAAAGGTATGTATACCATGCTTGACTCATTTCAGCAATTTTAAAGTGTGCAATTTGATGACATTAAATGGATTTACAATGTGTATTTTTTTCGTGGGTTTTTTTTTTTTTTTTGAGAAGTTCTAACTAAGCAGTTCTGATGGATCTTACACTTCTTATGTAGCCCAGGTTACTCCTGGGCCTCATCATGCTGGCCCCTCATGCCTATCATGCCTCATCATGCTGAGTGCTGGAATTATAGGCATGCACCACTGTGTCTGGTTTAGATTCTTTAAAAGTTATTGGTACACTTTTAACATACATAATGATCACATTCATAGGGAATTTGTACCTGTACAGAATGTATCTTTGATTCTTCTTTCATTCCCCATTCCCCTTCCATCCCTTCAACCCTTCTTCTCATTTACAAAATATTTGTTTTCATTGTTTCTTCTATTCTTTTTTTCCTTTTCCCTTCATTCCCTTCTGCCCTCCCCTTCCTTGTTCTCCTTCCTATTTGAATATTTTCCAATACCTATCATCTATTTTGGTCTTTACCGTATCAGATTCTCACATGAGGTGTTTTCACATTTCTAATTTGATTCAACTAATTTGTGAAGAGGCAGAACAGTTAAAAAATTCATACTGTCCTATTTCTTGATGAGTACCAGGTATTTCTGCTGCGTCCTTCGTGCTTATAGCAGTGCCTAGCATGGAGTAGAGCTCATCCTTTACTTGCGGAACAGAAGAATGAAAACAAGGACAACAGAGATTGTAAACGTGGTTTATAGCTGACAATGACATGTGGCCGTGCAAGTCTTGCAGTTGAAATGGCACCATTTAAAAATGAGACTTTTCCATAATTTAGATATTTGACTTCTAATAACATCAGTTTCACACTCTATGTCAAGTGGATTTTTTGTATTTTGTGTCTTGTGGAAGTGGTAATAACCAAACAGAACCTTGAGCAGGTGATGTAAGCAAGTACTCTACTAGCTATATTCCCAGCCCCAATTACTTTTTAAGTATTTACATTGTTTTATAATCATCAGAAGAACCTTACACTGTGCATACTATTATCTCTAGTTTATAGATTGACAATAAAGGCACAGTAACTTATGAAATCATGCAGTTGGTGAACAGTAGTAGTACTACTACTACCAGAGTTCATTGTTATAGCTGCTGCACTAACCCTCTTTCCACTGTGTTTTCTTGGAAACTGTAGGTCAGAGCTTGTAACCTGCAGTTCACTATTTTTATTTTAAAGAGAATAAAACTAAGCAAAACAAAATAGAACAAAGCCAATCAAAACAAACCAGTGTAAGGTATACAGGACTTCAAAACAATAGGAAGTCAACAATGGTTACCATAATTCCTCCTACTGTCTTCAAAATAGCTGCAGATACCTTCAGACATAGTGAAAAATAAAAAAAAAAAACACAGGATAGAACCAATAAAAATGAAACACTGAATGCAATAAAGGACTTCAAAACAAGATAATAGTAAATCAAATGGATAGCATAATATATCTTGTTATCTTTGAAATAGTTGCCCATGCCATCAGATCCAACAAAATCAAAACAAAACAACAAAACCCAACCAACAATGATAATGATACAGGACTTTAAGACAATAGGAAATCAACAGTGGCCACCACCCTCAGAAGAGGTTCCACCATAAATGTTACACTGAGTATTGCCATCCTCTGAATACATGATCAGATCACCAGCTTTAGACCTGCAAAGTCAATGAAACACTAAACACTACAAGCATTAAATTGTATTTAACCTCAATAGCTATCATTGCAGTGTATGTTTCTCTGGATCAGCTGGTTGTTTTCTGTGGAGGGGGAGTTGGCTGTTTCCCAACCTGAGTGCTGGAAGGGGCTGGCATCTGGCTTTCCCTTGAGTGGCCCGCACATGGTACCGATTCGCAGGGAGGGCCTGCTCCTTGGTGACTTCTTGATCTCTTTCCCCTCTAGTCTGTGAATGGTGCTGACTCATGGGGAAAAGGCTTGGATCTGGCCATGCATGGTACCGATTCACAGGGAGGGCTTGCTTCTTGGTGACTTCTTGTTCTATTTCCCTGCAGTATGCAAATCTAAATGAATGCTTTTGTAACTTCAAAAATTGTATTTCAAAGATCCAGTGGAGGTTGCATAGTTATTTGCCATGTCCAGCACAGCTCTCAAAATTTCCAGTGGGGGAACAAGGGGTTGGAGAAATAGACAATAAATATATAGAAAGCTAAGGTCAAGTGGAACCCTCTCTCTGGGGGCTTGCTTCTCATTGACTTCTTGTTCTCTTCTCCCATAATCCTTGGTTTTTGTGTTTTCTCTTAAATTGGCAGCTTTACTTTGTAGGTTCCTGTCTAGTGGGAATATGTGATCTGTTCTGTATACACTTAAAGGACTTGTCCAAAGTCACACTATCTGTCAGCAAAGTTCTGAACTCAGATATTCTGATTTATGGATAACTGCACTAGAACTTTAAATACAACTGTATGCAGGTATATGTATACTTAAGAAGACATACACATGTAGGCTCCTTGTTCTTTGTGAAAAGCTCTAGGGCCAGGGATTTAGCTCAGTGACATAAGCACCTGCCTGGCAAGTGCAAGGTTGTAAGTTTGATCCCCAGTACAGAAGGAAAAAAAAAAAGCTGTAACTCAGTACAATAATTTCCAAGTTCAATCCTTTGCTTTCAGTAGTATATTTTCTCCTTAAGTTTTATCATTTGTTTCTGTGCAAATGACTGCAATTATTTCTTTTGATTTTCAGCTACCTTATTTGCATATCCACCTCATCCCTGAAATCAAAACTCATATTCCCCAAGACTAATTTACCTAATTCTATGAAGGAGTGATTGGAGGAATACTGACAGTTTCTATGAAGTGTATATAGCAGTCCAAGGTGAGGAAGGTCTAGCTGTGGATGGTTATGATGGAAAATATGGTAGTAGGGATGTTTCATGGGAGAGAGTGAGAAGGGGCCTATCCCTAACCATAAGTGGGGGTGAGATTTGAAAGATATAGAAGTGGTTTCTATTTCCTTTTTTTGGAGGGTGTGGGAGTTGGAGAAATTGGAAAAACAGGCATAAATAGTGGTGAGCAAGAGTAAAAGGGCTTTGAGGAGAGGCTGTTTTGGAGATGATATATTTAGTTTCAGATAACAGCTCAGATTGTTTTGAGACAGTGAAGTGCCAAAATCCTAAAATACAAAACTAGCAAGTAGATGGCAGTATTTTCACAGTGATTTCCTGAGAGTACTGTATTTGAACCTTCTGCATTTCTTTTCCCCTTTATGTAGATCCTACCGACTTCTATCATGCCTAAATTAACTAGTGCCCTTCTATTCCTGCTACAGAGATTTTGTTCACAAGGCTCAAGTCAGTCAACTTGCGGGATTATCCTGACCAGAGAGGTGATCCAGCCAACCAGAAGTCAAAAATCGGCCAACACTAAGCATCAGGTCGCTTCCACCCCAAGAGGCGGCTTAAAACATTTACCAACAGAAGGTCACGATTTAGACAGCCTGGCCGTTGCGCCTTTCTCCTGAGAGGCAATATGCTTTTCCTGCTTTTACTTTTTAACTAATCCTTTTGCGGGCTGCCCTGTTATGAACAACTGGTCTCTAATGGGTGTTTGAGGCAGGGCTGTAACTCAGTAGTAGAGCGCATAGAATGTGCAAGGCCTTGGGATCCATCCAGAACGATGCAAAAATACTGTCATTCACTGCCAAAACAACAAAAGTCTGCGCAGGCAAGAAGGCACATCCAACTCTCGCTGGCCCTGGGGCTGCAGGAGGGGGCGGGGCCTCCGGCGCAGAAGCCCCGCCCCCTCCTGGCGCGCCAGACCTCGCCCCTCGTGCGGCGGCGCCTTGGCCCCGCCCCTGCGCCCCTGCGGCCTGCGGATATTCTTCCAGGGAGTCCATGGCGTGTAAGTGGCGGGGCTGGTTGGCGCGCTGCACGTTGCAAGCGGCCGGAGGGAGCTGTGCTGCGCCGCCGGCGGATCGGCGCGCCTAGCGCCTGTGGCCCGCGGTTTTCGAGTCCCCGGTGTCCGGTCGGCCGGTGGGCCGTGGTGGTGAAGGGCAGCTCGACGCGCGCGTGGGTCTCCCAGTTCCCCGGAGACGGAGACGCGGCGAGCGCAGCAGGCCTCGCAGAAGCTGACCGGCTGGGGTAGTGCGGTGTTATGGGTTGTATGTGGGGTTTTCAAGTTTCGTGACACTCATTTCTATCGACCCACACACAACACTACCGAGATGATTCTACCTGTCTCACTTCACAGTTCTGGAGTTTGGCCTGACTTTTGCTATGTATTTGTTTAGAAATTGTGTGTGCCCCTCCCCCCGCCTCCGCAAGTCTTCTTTCCTTATGTGTAATGTTTACGTGTTTGAAGGATCTGGTATATTCCTTTAAATGTGTCCCCATGTCGGTCCCTTCTCTAAAGATGTGTTATATCTTTTTCTTCCTGTTTTATGTTTCACTGTGAGACTGTAATGACTATCAGGGCAGCCAGGGATGGCAAAACCCATTAAGTCTTCATTTCACAGATGAGATAAAGACACTAGTGTCTCATCCTCAGTGTGGATCTCCCTAGTGGCGGGATTTCCCTGCGGTGGCACTATGCAGAGTGGGTGATTTGTGGAATGTCCCCAGATTCCAACCTGGTTAGGGTGAGGGGGAAACCACCAACTTAGCCATGGTATGTGTCCCTCCTCAGAAGCACAGAAAGCCCAGTTTCTCAGGGACAGGGAAGATCTTTATTGCGTTTTACGATATTCTAATGCCAACTGAAAGTATCCGTTTGTCCCTAGCTGCTTGTTTACCTGCAGCACTCTGGGAAGCGTGGCAGGCGAGTGGCAAGTTCAAGCTCAGCCTGGGCAATTTAGCAACTTTGTGATACCCTGTCTCGAAATAAAAAAATAAAAATTGTTAGGATTGTAGCTCAATGTGAAGGCTCTTCATTCAATCCCGAATACAAAACAAACTACATTCAGAAAAAGAGCTACAAATTAGCTTTTCTCCCTGTGTTTAGGATAACGAAGAAATAGGCCATTTAGATCTTCATACTTAAGTGGTGTATCCTTAAACCAAAGAGCCTTACATCAAGAGCCCATGTTTTCTTAGTGTAGATAATCTATTCTGTGCATTAGATTGTTGGTAGTTGTGGCAATCATAAATATCTCCAGACACTGCCAGATGCTGTCTATTGGAGAACATAGGTCCATCTAAATTTAGTGATGAGGTCTTCTAACAACTGTTCTGTTTTTATCCTCAGCCTTCCGCTTGGCCCTCATCCAACTTCAGGTTTCTTCCATCAAATCAGATAATGTCACTCGAGCTTGTAGTTTTGTTCGGGAGGCAGCAAAGCAAGGAGCCAAAATAGTTTCTCTGCCTGTAAGTACAATATTCATCCCTTTCTAGGTCCTGTAGACCTAGCAGAATCATGTTTGTTACTTCTGGTTGTCTTGTGTTCTAGGTCCAACAGTTTCTTTTGGAGCCCCAGGATTATTCATGTTTGTCTTATCTTTGTCTCCTACAGAGACCTTAGCAGAGTTCTTTGTCATAGGATGTATGAATATGGTTATAAGTTTTAAGACCATTCAGCTCAGATAAGAATTCCTTGTATATTGAGGAACTTACCTCAAGATAAAGTGCTCGAGTAAAATGCTTGGATACTTACCTAATTCTTTATATAATTTAGTCCTTGTAAGATGAGAACATGCTGGTGTTAGCACTAACCAACACTTTATTTTTTGTAATGACCAAAAAATTGTGTAGAGACCCTTTAGGAAGCTGGTGGCTTCTCAAAGTCAGTAGAATTCTGTATCTCTTTTGTCAGTTGTTTCTTGAGCAGTGGAACCAGTTGAAGGTTGGCCCACATTTTTTTTGTCAGCAAGTGAAGATTTAGTCCCAGAGAGGGCTCCCCAAGTGTCAGGACAGGTGCCCCCCCACCCCGTCTTCTTCAAAAGCCTTTTGGGAGTCAATAGCTGGGACTATTTGAGATAATGCTGGGTCCAGCTGTGAGAAGGCAGGATTGGCAGTTGTCTGCTAATGTTGTCCAGCTTGAATGGAGAATTTTCAGGGCCAACCTTTTTTTTTTTTTTTTTTAAGTTAGTATTCAGCCTGCTATGGATGTGGCCAGGAAATAGGAATCTTTAACAAGAAATTGAAGATCCTACCATTAATCCAGTCTTATGGTGCTGGTTATGGGACTCACTTGTGCTTGCCTAATCATGGTTCCTTGTTGGTTTATGTTGCTGTGGATAAAAGCAAAAAGCCTAGGAATTAAATTACTTGAATTCTGCACATGTTTACTTCACAGGGGCATCTTGTACAACCTGGTGATCTTTGACCTTGAGTTTCCCAGCACAGCATGTGGTACATAGGTGATGTCATTGAATGCAAAATGAATGAATAAGAGTTGGAATCTAAAAAAAAAAAAAAAAAAGAGATCTGGTTTTTTTTCTGTAGGTTTTTTTGTTTGTTTGTTTTGTTTTTTGGTACTGGGAATCAAACTCACAATCCTGCACTTGCCCTTGCCAGGCAGGTGCTTATGCCACTGAGCTAAATCCCCAGCGGCCCTTTTCTGTAGTTTTGTGATATGTCAGAGAGCTGTTGAACACAGCCATACTGCCAATGAATAAGAGACTTTGTGAGATTAGAATGATAGTGCCAAAGGGAAATGTGAAAATAGCTTGTTTTTATGTGAAACAACATCTTAATCTTTATGGCTTGGAAAGCTTTTATATTTTTCATAGATAAGTTTTATAGATTTGCATAGATAAAAGTATCATTTTTACACTTAAGAGGAATTTATCCCAATACCTAAAGTCATGGAATAAACCTGATTTGTAGTGTGGCTTGGGTGCCCAAGATTAGGGGCTCATTCTGTAAATATGAGTCAGAGTTAAGTGTAGTCTTTTGCCAGGGTACCCAGGATTTGGTAGCGCTTGCATGAATTCCACCCCTAGACCCACCTGAGGAAGTTGCCTGCTCTGCCTTTGGCCAAGGCTCTTTAGCTTTAGTGTTTTTCTTTGCTGTGTTTTTGATCCTGTGAAAGCAGAACTTTAAGTGGGGTGAATGTTTTGGTGGGTTTTTTTCTCCTTTTTCTCTGCTAACATTATTCTAGGAATGTTTTAATTCTCCATATGGCACAAAATATTTTCCTGAATATGCGGAGAAAATTCCTGGTGAATCCACAAAGAAGCTTTCTGAAGTAGCAAAAGAGTGCAGCCTGTATCTCATTGGAGGTAAGTTCCTTCCATGTGGTATAACATTCTTGACTTTAAAACCATTTAAATAAAGTTGGTTACATTTAAACTGTGGAACACAATTCAGCCCTTGAAAGGAGAAAGTATATTCATATTTAGTAATATGGGAAAACCCTAAGACACACTGAATAAATGGGAAAAAAAGCTCATTCAAACTCATCCGCCACACAAAAGATAGCTATGACTTCTATATGCAGTTATATATATAAAGACATATTAAGTATTGTAGAATGGCACCAAATGACAATGATGATTTTTTTCTGGAGAATTAGGAGTACAAGATCAAGTAGAAATGGAGAAAGAGAAATCATGTCTTTTATTATATAAAATAGTACTGAGAAAAATTTTTTTGGTACCAGGAGTCAAACTCACGACCTCACGCTCACCAGGCAGACACTTACACTTAACTAAATTCCCTTAACTAAATCCCCCTTACACTGAGCTAAATCCCCAGCCCTGAGAAAAAATTTTCATGGCAACCACATATATACAGATAGCTTTTTTGTGTGTTTTTGAAATACATTTTAAAATATTCTACTTGCTAAAATATTTTAATATATGTGTTGCTGAAGTGAGCACATCTATTTGCTAAAATAAAAATAAGCATACTAGTGTGTGTGGGGCAGGTGTTGCACTCTTGTAATCCCAGCACTTGGAAGGCTAAGGCGGGAGGATTGCCATGAGTTTGAGACCACCCTGGACTGCAAAGTGAGTTCCATGCCAGCGTGAACTATGTAGCAGGACCCTGTCTCAAAAGGAAAAAAATGTCTAAAACTGTTCAGTATATAGCAAACAAAAAATCTTTGTGTTATGACATATTAAGGATTAGAAAGTAATAAGAGATAACAAGAAGCATAGAGCTGGGGTGAGAGCCTATGACTTAAGTCTCATCCATCTTGAGGCCTTTTAGAATATAGTCTTGTTGCAGGGCCTGGTAAATTTAACTTTGGCAACAAGACATTATTTTTCTCTAATGTTATGTATTATGTGTGGCTCAAGATGAGGTCTGAATTTCGGGAATAGTTTGGTTATTTTTTAAATCTGTGTTTGGCTGGGGATTTAGCTCAGTGGCTTAAGCACCTGTCTGGCAAGTGCGAGGTCATGAGTTCGATCCCCGGTACCAAAAAAAAAAAAAAAAAAAAAATCTGTCTTTGACATCTAATTGTATTTCATCTACATTTCGGTGTTTGTCTTTGAAAGATCATATTCAAGAATAACAGTACTTAAGTGACACTTGAAAAAATGCAATTTATTAGACCCAAAGGACAATTTTTCAGTCTTTTATTCAGTTGTCTCTAAATAATTACTCCATTCTTTGTTATTAATACTGTTTCATGTGCCTATTTCTTTTTGCAATGAAAGGCTCCATTCCTGAGGAGGATGCTGGAAAATTATATAACACCTGTCCTGTGTTTGGGCCTGATGGAACTTTACTAGTAAAACACAGAAAAGTAAGTAGGGCATGTGTAAGTTCCTCATAAGAATTTGTTTTGATGTTTCCTACCCCCTTTTACAGTATTGTACAGGAATCATGTGTTTAATGGGCACAAGTAGCTGTTCTTGGCTACCTGTACTTGCGTTTTTTTGTAAACACAGATAACTCATTGTGTCATTTTCTGCAAAGGAACAAGCTGCAGGAATTTTTCAAAAGGAGTTCGTTGAATGGGTGAGGTCACATCTTTGCAGCATTAAATGCATATACATTTAGGATTGTTAAATTTTCCTGGTGAATCGATCTTTTTATCATTATGAGATGTCTCTTTTTCTTATCTTTTTTTTGCTTCATTTTAATTTTATCTCTGCTAATACTGTAGCTGCTTTTTGCTTATTATTGTTTGCCGTGTACATGTTAGAGCATTTATTTTCAACTTGTATATCTGCATTTTAAAGGCTGACAGCATAGAGTTGGGTCTTTTTTATTCATATTGACAGTTTCTGCCTTTTAACTGGAATGGTTCATCTATTTAAATATAATGTGATTATTGATGTGGTTAGATTTAGATGTGTAGATATTTTATTTTTCCCTTTGTTCTTCTTTTCTGTTTTTATTTTGGTGCTGAATATTGAATCCAGGACCTCATGCATGCTAACTATACCTCTACCACTGAGCTATACTTCCAGCTATGCTTTTTATCTTTCTTTTATTATTTATTTGTTGTCCTAGGAATTATCTAGGAATTATCTTTTCATCCTTATCACAGTCTACTTACCACTTCATGTGAAATTTTAAAAACTTGAAATAATATAGATCTGTCCCCCCCATCATTTGTTTTTTTCTATTTTTATTTTTTATTAGCGCGTATGTGTAGTGCGTAATGCATGCATTCCTCGTGGGGAGTTGGTCCATGTACATAGCACATCTCAATTCCTTTTTCATACTTTTTCCCTCCAATCTGTCCCTCCATCTCTTGATCCTCTTCCCATTTGAAAAAGATTTCTCTCCCTACCTCCTATTAATCTGTCTTTTATTTATATTTGGGGTAACATTTAAACTTGTATGTCTGATTTATTTCACTTCGCATTATAGTCTTAAGGTGCATCCATTTCCCTACAAATGACTGAAGTTCATCCTTTTTTATAAAGGATAAAATTTATAAAGTTGCATATAAATACCATATCTTTATACATTCATATGTTGATGGACATATAGGCCATTTCCAAGATTTAGTTATTATGAATTATGCTGCTATAAACATGGGTACACATGTATCACTGTAATATAGTGCATTTAACTCTTTGGAAAATACCTAGAAGGGGAATAGCTTGGTCAAATAGAATTTCTAGTTTTAGTTTTTTTGAAGACTCTCCATATTGATTTCCATATTGGTTGGGCTGGGGATTTAGCTCAGCGCGGTAAGCGCCTGCCTTGCAAGTGCACGGTCACAAGCTCCGTCCTTGGTACCAATAAAAAAAAAAAATTCTACATATTGGTGGTACCAGTTTGTACACCCACCCACAATAGAAAGGAGTTCCTTTTTCTCTACAGTCTTGCCAGCATTTGTTATTGGTTGATTTCTTTTCTTTTTTTTTTTTTTTGAGACAAGGTCTTGCTATGCAGTTTAGGCTGGCCTTCCAACTTACTTTGTAGCTCAGGCTGGTTTTGAACTCACAGCAGTCTCTCTGCCTCAGCCTCCTGAGTGCTGGGATTATAGGCATGTGCTACCACACCTGGCTGGTTGATTTCTTGATAATAGCCATTCTTTCTGGAGTAAGATGGAATCTCAGTGTTGTTTTAATTTGCATTTCTTTAATGGCCAGCAACATTGAACATTTTTTCATGTATTTATTGGCCATTTGTACTTTTTTTGAGAAGTGTCCATTTATTTTAATTGCCCATTTTTTGATTTGTTTTTTATTTTGGGGGAGTGGTGTAATTCTTTGGTGTTTTTATATCTTCTAATTATTAGTACTGTGTCCAGGGAAGAGCTGGCAAAAATTTGTTCCCATTCTATATGTAGTCTCCTCTATCTGCTGGTTGTTTCCTCTGCTGTGCAGAAGCCTTTTAAATTAATACTATCTGGCTTGTTGATTCTTGGTACTATTTATTCTGTTCTTGAGGTTCTGTTTAGAAAGTCCTCGCACATGCCTGTGGTATCCGTTGTTCTTTATGCTGTAATTGCCATATGGATTCCATATACATATGGTACAAATCTCTCAAAACAGTAGCTTATTATTTTAACTAGTCATTAAAGTAAGAGGAAAAAAATCTTTACTTACCCAGATATTTACCATTGTAGGTATTTTCCTTTCCTTCCTAAAGATCCTATTCTGATATCTCTTCTTTCAGAAGGATTAAATAGCAGTTTTGTAGTGAGGATCTGCTAGCTTTGAATTGTTTCTGCTTAGAAATATATTTTTACTTTGTCTTCATTGTTGCAAGGTACTTTTGATGATATAGAATTGAGTTGACTGATTTTTTTTAAAAAATTTTTTTAGGTATCTTTTTTTAAAAAACATGTTTTATTTTTGAAACAGAATCTTACTAATTAAACTGCCCAAGCTGAGCCTGAACTTGTGATCCTTCTGCTGCAGTACCCCCACCACCCTCCTGCCAGTGCTGGGGATTATAGGCATATGCCATCAATGATGCCTGACTTGTGGATTTTTTTTTTTTGTCTTTTTGAAACAGGGTCCTGCTATGCAGTTCAGGCTGGCCTTGGGCTCACTTTGTAGCCCAGGCTGGTCTCGAACTTGCAGTGATCCTCCTGCCTCAGCCTCTTGAGTGATGGGATTATAGAAATGCGCCACCATGCCTGGCTCTGATTTGTGTTGTTTTAAAATCATCAATGGTTTTAGAAGTTTACCACATGTAGGCCAGGAATGTAACCTAGTAACAGAACACTCTCCTTGCATATGTAAGGTTCTTGATTCAATCTCCAGCAACACATACTAAGAACACACACATACAGGTTTTTTTTTTTTGGCTGGGGAAAAGGTTGTCTGTTTTAAGACAGGATTTCACTGTGCAGTTCAGGCTGATGTTGAGCTCACTTTGTAGCCCAGGCTGACCTTGAACTCTCACCAATCCTGTTGCATCAGTCTCCCAGGCATGTGCCACCACACTGGCTCACACACACAATTATTTACCAAATACTTTGTATACATTTCTTGAGACAATTGTGTGACACTGTTTTATTGTATGATAAATTATATTGCTTTTCTAATGTTAAACCACATTTGCTTTCCTTGAATAAATCAGGAAGTGATGCATTATTCTTTTTATACATTAATGAATTTGACTTGCAAAATTTTATGTTTTCACAGGCTTTTTTTTTTTTTTTTGAGACAGGGTCTTGTTATGTAGTCCAGGCTGGCTTTGAATTTACAGCTATCCTCCTGCCTCAGCCTCCCAAGTGCTGGGATTACAGGTGTGCGCCACTATGCAGGGCTGTTCACCAGTTTTTAAATATTGTTTATTCTCAATGTCTTCTGCCAGTTTGTTACCTTAGTTCTGATTCTGAGAAATCTTTACTTATGATTTATAGTGAGTTAAAAACAGTACATTACTTCCCATAAAAACTGGACATTGATTTGCACACTATATTGAAAAAGTATTATAAAACCTATAGCATCATTTTCCTACTTTCCTGTGGTAGAATTTCTGTGATCAGATGTTTGCTTGTGGGTGGATTATGGGCAGGATGAATATAATATTTGTATAATTGATAATAGGGCATTTCTGTGTCTACCCATGGAAAGTCTGCTATTACTGCCAAGAACTGTGCTTGGAAAAAAGATAATAACCAAATAAATTATTTATGATGCAGATCCATCTGTTTGACATTGATGTTCCTGGAAAAATTACATTTCAAGAATCTAAAACACTGAGTCCTGGTGATACTTTCTCCACATTTGACACCCGTATGTACCAGATAAGTTTGCTTCTTTTAGTAATCCCAATGAAAAGGAGCAAATATTCCTTTCTTTTTCTTTTATGTTTTTCTCCACCTTTTTCACATAACCTGTTTGAAAGACCAGAAATGAGGAAGGCAGAGAACAGTCAGAGATGTGGAAAGTTAGGTCCAAAAGGAGAATTAAGAGTTTAACATGATTTTACTCTTCCCCTTGGTCATAATCTCCTATGATAGCTTCCAGAGTTTTCCTGTTTGATCATGACTGAACCTTGTACTACAATAAGGAGCATTCAGTTGAAATGAATTCTCATCTCTCATCTGATGATGTAAATGATACTTATGTCAGATGAAGTCCCAGTATTTACAAATTGTCTCCATCTATGGATTCTGTGCTAATTTATATGTTAGTGTTTTGTAATCATTAAGTTATGGAAGATTTATACTACCATTGCTACAGAGTTTAACTTTTTATTTGTGCTTTTCTCTTTGGAAACAGCTTACTGCAGAGTGGGCCTGGGCATCTGCTATGACATGCGCTTTGCAGAGGTTGCACAAATCTATGCACAGAGAGGTGAGGCAGTGCTACAGTTCTGTTCCATAGTTGTTTGGAAGTTTGGTTCTGGGCTGGATTCTGTGGGAATAGATAGAACGCAGCCCAAATTTTGCACAAATGCACTAGAAAGTTTGGCGTGGAGTATTACTCTCCACATGCAGCTCTTCTTTTTTTTTTTTTTTATTTAAAGAGAAGAAAGAAAAACAAAACAAAACAGAATAAAGGGTAGCAACAATACAAAATTCCAAGGAAAAAAGAAAAAGAGCAACAACAAAAAAACCTAAGAGATTATTACTTGACAAATTACATACTGACTTCTTGGAAATAGTAGTTCAAATTATAAAGTTCAAACGTGTAAAGTAGACATTCAAACAGTGAGTTCTGTTTCACGATATAACAAAAAAAACAGCAATATGTTCATCCATCTTACCTACTCAAATATACATTCAATTATATCAAAAAGGTAAAATTAAACACAACAAAACAGAACAAAGCGGATCACAAGAAAGCAGTGTAAGGGACATAAATTCCAAAACTAGACAATTTGAGATATTCACTCTCTATCGTATTGACTCTTGTTTTCTTCCAAATAGTTGTCCATATTGTCACACACAGGGAATTCACATGAAACAACATAGTATGGAATTGATCTGAGCAGGATGAGGAGGGCATTTCAGGTCTTCAAGACCAGACAATAAGGAAGCCAAGAATGGCTGTCATAGTGTC
>PVJX010019379.1:0-34962 GCA_004027295.1 Dolichotis patagonum | reverse complement strand
TATGTGTTTGTTTAGTTGGTTGGCTTTGAGACAGCATCTTGCTATGTAATTCAGGCTGGCCTTGAACTCATGGTGATTCTCCTGCCTCAGCCTCCCAACTACTGGGATACAGGCATGTGCACCACATTGGGTTCCCAGCTCTTTGTTTTTATTTTTGAGACAGGGTCTCAGTAAGACATAATGATAATAATGATGATGATAAATGATAATGACTATGTGGCTTATGTCTAGACTCTTAATCTTATTAGTGCACAAGTTTTTTATTTAGCTAAATTTATTTCTAAGTATTTATTATTTCAGCTCCTATTATAAATGCAATTGATCGTTGTTGTTTTGGTGCTGGGGATCAAACCCATGATCTCATGCTTGCTGGGCAGGCATTTATGCCACTGAGCTAAATCCCCAGCACAACTGGTTTTTTAAAATGTCTTTTTTTTTTTCCTTCTGAGACAGGGTCTCACTATGCAGTTCAGGTTGGCCTTGAAAATTCCTTTTTTTGCATTCATTTTTGTGTGCGCATTTTGTATCCTGCAGCTCTGCCAAATTCCTTTACTAGGTCGAACATGTTCGGAGGAGATCATTTAGGGTTTTCTGCATAAAAGTTTTGCCATCAGCACACTGAGGTCGTTTTACTTCTTTCCCACGTGGATGCCCCCTCTTTTTCTTGCCAGACTGTTCAGTGCTCTGCGTGCTGCTTGTTCCTGACCTTGGGAACACTCCCCGTCCTGGGACAGACAGGAGTCAGAATAGATGGCTCCTGTGGGCAGTGCTGGGGCTCAGGAGGGAACTGGGGCACATGGAGCCTGGGTCTGGATTTGGGGACCCTGAAAGGGCACGGGAGCCTGACAGCCCCTCTTCTCCTGGACGCTGTCTCCTGAGCGCCCCTTGCACGGTGCGCTGCTCACACATGCGTCTCGGGTGCTTTTGTCCCCACAGAAGAAGAGCCGGAACGAGACCTATGGGGAGGGCAGTGGCGTGGAGATCCTGGAAAACCGGCCCTACACAGACGGCCCTGGCGGCTCCGGGCAGTACACACACAAAGTGTACCACGTGGGCATGCACATCCCTGGCTGGTTCCGTTCCATCCTGCCCAAGGCAGCCCTGCGGGTGGTGGAAGAGTCCTGGAATGCCTACCCCTACACCCGAACCAGGTGCGTCCCCACTCTGTGCCACCTGTGGGCAGAAACCCGGCGGCACTGATCCAGGGGCTCAACCACTGTGCCCCTAGGATACCAGGCTCTCCCATGTGGGTGCCCTGAAGGTCAGGTGGTCACACACAGAGGAAGGATGTCTCCCAGACTTCCCACATGCATCAAGCCAGGGCTGTTGGAGACCCCTCATCCAGGAAGGTTCAGGTCCAAAGTCTTTTTAGAGTCCCCTGAGCCTCCCAAGACAGTCAGCCTGGTGAGAAGAAATGGGAACTGGGGTAGACCAGATGACTCGGAGGTCCCCTGCTCCTTTGAGACCTTCAGCTGCTATGAGTACATTTTATTACATGCCACAGTGAGCAGGACTCTCCTTGGGGTCACCCCCACCAGCAAGGGATCTTTACTCTGTGGCCCCCGAGACTATTGAGTTGATGGACAGTGGCTGTCCCCACCCAGCCACCTTCTCACTGAGCAGACAGGGTCCCCCACACTGAGGAGCACCAAGAGCTTGCAGGAGGATCCGCAGAGCACTCATCTAGAAGCCAGCCCGGGAGCTTGGAGTCGGCCCCCGCCCCACTGTCCTCCCCACACTGCCCTTCCCCACCCTGGCCCAGCTGTCTCGGGACGGTGGATGGCCCCGTGGGGCTCAGCCAGCCTCTCCTGTCCTCTCCCCATCTCACTGCCACCCGGGGCTTCTGCCGGCCAGGCTGCAGTCCTGACAGGTGCTCCTCTTCTCTCAGGTTCACCTGCCCTTTTGTGGAGAAGTTCTCCATCGACATCGAAACCTTTTACAAAACCGATGCTGGGGACAGCCCTGATGTGTTCAGCCTGTCTCCTGTGGAGAAGAACCAGCTGACGACAGGTGAGCGGGTGGCGTCCTCTGCCGGTCCCCTCTCCTGATGTGTGTGCCGGGCCTGCGGCCTTTCCCACAGGAGCTCCTCCCTCGGAGGTGCACACCTGTGCTGGGTCACGTGCTCTCGGGAGGCTTCTCCGGCTGACAGCCACCCCGAGGACAGGCCTGTGTCCCCGATGGTGGTGCTCCACTTCCCACCCTGCCAGCTCGTGCTGCTGAGCAGAAGCAGGCCCCATCTGTTAAGTCCTTTTTTAACTTTGGCACTGGGAATTAATCAAACCCAGGAGCACCTCTGAGACATCCCCAGCCCTTGTATTTACTTTATTTTACTTTTTGAGACAGTCTTACTAAATTTCGAGGCTGGCCTCAAACTTGCAGTCCTCCTGCCTCCGCGTCCCAAGTATTGGGACTACAGGCCTGCACCTCCACCAGCTGGTCAACTTTTTTTGAAGGAAACCTGAAATCAGGATTCTCATGTGAAATCTTCCAATTCCTAAATGTTGGCAGCTGATTAAAAATGTAGGTAACTAAACTCAGGTCAGTCAAACAAAACACCTCTGCGTGCACACAGCTTTCCAGTCTCCGCTGCCCGGGACGGGTTTGCAAGCAGATGAGCCTGCGAGGCCGTCCCAGCAAGCGCCCTGTGCCCAGGTCCCCAGCACGTAGTTTCATAGGCAGCATCCAGCATGTCCGGCTGCATCCCTGGCACCGCAGCTACTGCCCTCCCATGGGGACGCCTGGTGCATCCCTGTGGACCCTCTGTCCAGCACCAGTTCCACTCCTCCAGCTGAAACACCGCCTCTCCTGGGACACTTTTCTGACCCAGCCCCACCCGCCTTCTAAAAGCTCTCCTCACCTCCCAGCATCTCCTGCCCCCCTCACCAGCTTGCCAAGCTGGGAGTTGACTTGGAACAGTGTGGGCCCCTGGCCAGGGAGCCACCTCACTCCCCAGCACTGTCCTTCCCACATGGTGCTGCCCTGAGCCCTGCGAGGTCTCGGGGGGCACCTGGGAGGAGTGAGGAGGAGGTTGGCAGACATGGCCACTCACAGGGCGTCCCTGCAGACATTATCGACATCGTCAAGGATCCTGTGCCCCTCAACGAGTATAAGACGGAAGAGGACCCCAGGCTGTTCCAGTCCATCAAGACCCACCGGGGGCCCCTGTCCGACAACTGGATTGAGGAGTACAAGAGGCGGCTCCTGCCCGTCATGTGCGCCTACAAGCTGTGCAAGGTGGAGTTCCGCTACTGGGGCATGCAGTCCAAGATCGAGCGGTTCATCCACGACACTGGTGCGTGCGTCTGCCCGACTGCCTACGCCTCCGTGCTTCCCTTTGGCATCTGAGAGGTGACCCCAAGCCGGTCCTCCCCCGGTTTGTCTTGGCCCTTGCACATACTGTGCGTACCACCCTGTCCCTCGAAGATGAGATGTTCTTGACCTCGTTTGTGTGTGATAGTGCAGAGTTTACGCCCCACTGTGGCGGGCAGACCCTGGGGACGGCAGCCCTTTCTTTGCTCTCCCCAAGGAGGCCCAGGCTACCCACTGCAGCCGCAGCTCTGCCTCCACCGCTAGGCGGGGTTTCTAGTGCAGAGAGGCTCAGGCACTGTAGTGTCCTCACATCTGCCAGGAAGGTAGCTGGGGGCTCCACCTCCGGCCTGGTGCCCTGACCCCCGGGCAGAGGTCAGACACAGCTGGTCCCAGGCATTACCATGTCACCAGAGTCGCACTGTGGATCCCAGGCATCTCGCTTGTTACCTCCAGATGACCCAGGAGGGTGGACGGTGACAGGTTACTTATAGAGGAAACAGACCTGGGCCTGCATGCAGACTGGAATAGACATCCTCCCCACCAGCGGTGCAGTCTGTCCGTCCCCAAGGGAAGGATCCTCATGTACAGCTGAGCCCGAGTGTGAGGAGTCGGTGAAGGGTGATGTGGCTGGGTCTTGATGGTGTGTGACAGCGTCACCAGCTCTACCCACAGGGCAGCATCTCAGTCCGTCATCCACAGCTCCCTGCCGTGGGGCTACTGCTGTGGCCATGAGCCAGGGCTGGAGAGGTGGCAGGAGGAGGAGGAAGATGTCCTATCCTGGGGCGGGGACACTCTCTGTCTGACCCTGCAGAGCTGAGATGATCCTAAACAGCCTCCCATTCCCTAGAGCTCACACGCTAGGACCCACTGCTTCTGAGGTCCGGAGCAGGCGGGATGGCGCCCTGGAGGCAGCCGATTGTCAGTCAGGCCTGCTGCCAGCCTGGGCATCAGTCACCCTCCTGGGTATCCTCCGCACTTTTAAGATGGAGTAGATGTCCCCGCTCCCCAGGGGATGAAAGGACAAGAAGTATGTGAGTGGACTGGCCAGGGCCCTCCCTTCTTGCACCTTCAGGAATCTGAGTGTGGCGGCTTCTCTGGAGTCAGCCCAGCAAAGACCCCATAAATCCCCAGGGAGCAGTGGTACCTGGGCCCAGATCCTTCCAGACTTTAAAGGCCCCCAGCCGCTGAGACAGCTCTGCCCTCGGGAAGGAGAATGGTCCTCTGTGGATCCGCCACAAGGCAGCTGTGCATCTCCTCTGTGCCGAGCTCACTTTCCTCAGCTGAGAAATGGGTACAATAACTGCAGACTTATGGGGCTGGTGTAGGATGAGACCACAGGATGCAGAACTGAGGTGGGACACAGCCTGAGGGCACATCCCAGGGCCCGGCACAGGTCTTAGCTGTCCCCGTGGCTGCCTAACCTCAGATGCGTGGCTGCTGTGTCCAGCCCTTCCTTCCAGCACCCAAAAAACCTTTCTCTGTACAGCTTGGAGCAACCCCATGAGGCCCGAAGCCCGGCCACCCCAGGGCTTGGACAGACCACTGGCAAGACAAGAAATCAGTAAAATGTGGTGTTCTAAACATGAATCCATGCAGCAGCAGACTCAAAGCTCTAGAGTCCCACACGAGTGTAGATGAGTTAAAACTCAGCAAGAGAAGAGAGCAGCAGAAAAATACACAGTGTGACACATGTAGACTTCTACACCAGCCCAGCCTCTCCAGCGCATAGTGTGGAAAACACATCATCTTAGTGACTTTTCTCAATGCTGAGAGATAATGCCCAACCCCCAAAGTGAAGGGAGGAAGGTTTATTTAGCTCACAGTGTAGAGGTTGCTGTCCCTAAGTGGTTGGATCCAAGGCAGGGCGGCATTGCGGAGGAGAAACAGTGCATGGCAGGCAGAAGGCAGCAAAGCAGCAAGGGCCACCCACAGCTCCTCCTGCCCCTCGTATCTTACCCAGGCCACTCAGGGCGGGCGGCACTCACGCCCTCACCCTAGTGCCCTTCACCCTGGTCCTGGCATCGCACCGTGAGTCAAATCTGGCGTCACGCACTCTAGACCCCGCACCTCTGAAAAGCCCCGCCCGTGACTGCCTGAGGCTTTGGGGGGACACCTAGACCCAAGCCATAACACACATCTACATGCTACAGCCAGAAACAAAGCAAGCGGCAAACACAAAATCCAAGACAGACTCTGAGAAGTTGCAGGGAGGAGGTCCAGAGGGTCACCCGATACTGGGACATTCTGCTCCTTCACTGAAAGGTGTGGACAAGAGTATTTTATTTCTTTTCAATGTTTTTGTTTCGTTTTGTTTTGAAACAGGGTCTCGCTATGCAGTTCAGGCTGGCCTTGAGCTCACTTTGTAGCCCAGGCTGGTCTCAAACTTGCAATGATCCTCCTGCCTCAGCCTCCCAAGTGCTGAGATTCAGTGCCTGTGCTACCGTGCCCAGCTTCTTTTCAGTGATTTTTAAGCAGCTTTCGTGAGGCCTAATTTTACATACCTCACCGCCGGGGCTGTAGCTCAGCAGCACAGCACCTGCCTAGCACCCATGAGGCCCTGAGTTTGAGTTCTGGTACAAAAAAACCCAAAAAGCTTAATTTTACATCCCACATAGTTTGCCTGTGTGAGAGAGCTGTTAGGTGAGGTTGGGACACATGTTCACCCTGGAGCTTCGGAGGGTCACCACCCATAGGACCTTTGTTCCCTCTCCGTCACCCTCTCTCCTACCCTGGCAAGGCCCCCAAAGCTGCTTTCCACCTCTGTAGTCTCTCTGTTATTCTTCACACCTCCTTTACGAAGTCCTACTTTATCTTATTCTAGATATATAATAGATTCTATTCCTTTTTCCTTGTTTGTTTGGTGGTTTTTTGTTGGTACAGGGGATTGAACCCAGGGCTTTTGCACTGAGCTACATCTTTAGCCATTTTCTTCTTCTTATTATTATTATTATTATTTTTTTTTTTTTTAGCACCGGGGACCAAACTCATGACCACACACTTGCAAGGCAGATGCTTACATCGCTAAGCTAAATCCCTGGCCCCATTTTTTTTTTTTTTTTTAATTTTGAGATAGTGTCTTGCTAAGTTGGTAATCTCCAGGCTGGGCTCAAACTTCTCCTGCCTTAGTTTCCCAGAGTACTGGGGTGACAGTTGTATGCCACCATGCCCAGGCCCTATCTCATCTGTACTGTTTGCTTTTTTTGTTTGTTTTGTTTTGTTTTCATTTGTGTGTGTGTGTATACTATTTTCTGTTAAAAGCATTTTTAAAGAAAGAAGACCATAGGGGCCAGAGATTTAGCTCAGTGGTGTAAGTGCCTGCCAGGCAAGCGTGAGGTTGTGAGTTCGATCCCTCGTACCAAAACAAAAAGAAAGAAGACCGAGTCATTGAATGTGAATTTGATTTTCCATGGGTTTGAACAGGAAGAGTAGGCCAGACCCTGAGATTCTTGGGATGTCATGCATCTGGCTGGGCACCTTACCGAGGAGGTCCCACCCCTCTAACTGGAGAGTCCGTCTAGGAGTCAGCCCCCAGCCCCACCGCAGGGAAACCAAGGCACAGCCGCCGGGGTGGAAGCTCAGCCTGGCCCCCTCCCGTCTGCAGGCCTGCGGCGGGTGATGGTGCGGGCCCACCGGCAGGCCTGGTGCTGGCAGGACGAGTGGCATGGGCTGAGCATGGAGAACATCCGGGAGCTGGAGCGAGAGGCGCAGCTCATGCTGTCCCGCAAGATGGCCCAGTTCACCGAGGACGAGGCGGGCGCGGAGCTCACCCAGGACACAGCCGACCAAGACCAGGCGTCGGGGCCGCCCCCCGAGCCCAGCGGCAGCAACGGGGAGCCCCTGGTGGGGCGGGGGCTGAAGAAGCAGTGGTCCACGTCCTCTAAGTCCTCTCGGTCGTCCAAGCGGGGAGGTGAGCTCCGGCCAGGGTCCCTCCCGCCCTCCCTCCAGGCGCCCCCGTGCGCTGGGCGCTGTGCCTCTGCGGACACCTCTTCCCCGTGGGCGACAGAGCCGAGCCTGTTGGGTGCGGGGGCCCCCTCTCCAGCTGTGCCGGGCTAGGCCCAGACTCCTACACAGCGTGCCCCCTCTTAGAGCCTGCCAAGCA
This sequence comes from Dolichotis patagonum, assembly GCA_004027295.1. NCBI lineage: Eukaryota > Metazoa > Chordata > Mammalia > Rodentia > Caviidae > Dolichotis > Dolichotis patagonum. Next base: position 27,554 of record PVJX010019379.1, on the reverse strand, counting down.
TCAGGTCCTGAGCCAGGGGTGAAGCAGCGGCAGGGGGTACTTCCTGGGCACTCATCTTCCCGGCTGCCCTGCACCCTGCTGCAGACTCTGCCATGGCGGAGTTGAAGGGACTCGCTGGTGCTCAGACCCCAGCTCCTCTGAGCTCGTGTCCCAGGCTTGTGCCCAGTGCCCTCTTACCCCACCCCTCGGCACGACTGCCGTGGGTCGGGTAGGCAGCAGCAGGAGGGACGCTCTAGAAGGAGCCAGGAGCTTCTGCGTAGACGAACCCAGCATCCCCACCCACCCCGTGGCTCCAGTCTCTGGCCGAGCTTCCCGGCTCCCGGTGGACACCTTGAGGCTGCCCACTGCCCCTGCCACCGTGGCCACCGTGGCCGGCTCAGCAGCGCTGGGCGCTTCTCCACCAGCGGGCAATCAGTCTGGGCTTTTGCCTTCCAGCCAGCCCTTCCCGCCACAGCATCTCGGAGTGGAGGATGCAGAGCATTGCCAGGGACTCTGATGAGAGCTCGGACGATGAATTCTTCGATGCCCATGGTAGGCGGCAGCCCCCCGCAGCTGGGCGGGGCCAGGGGACCGCGTGGGGCATGGGGCTGGGACACAGGAGGAGACAAGGCACCCAGGCTGACCGTCTCAAGCCTGGGTCTGTGCTCATCCTACCCAGAAGTCAGAAGGTGCTGCAGGCCAGGCAGCAGGGGGTGCTTACTTAAACCCCCGCAAAAAGAGTCATTTTTCCATATGTGAATTTATTTCCATGAGAAATAGAATTCACAGTGTTCTGAATTTCTGGGCTTCCTTTCTTTTGTACTTGTGTCAGTTGCTTGATTAATATAACAAATGCGAGCCGGGGATTTAGCTCAGTGGCTTAAGCGCCTGCCTGGCAAGCGTGAGGTCATGAGTTCGATCCCCAGTACCAAATATATATAATATATATATAATATATATATATATATATATATATATATATATATATATATATATATATATATATAAAACAAATGCAAATTAGATTATGTGTTTAGTATCGGCACTTAGAAAATGCAGTAAGCAGGGCTGGGGGTTTAGCTCAGCGGCACAAGCCTGTCTGGCAAGCATGAGGTCATGAATTCGATCTCCAGAACCAAAAAAAGAAAACAAATGCAATCAGCAGAAATCCTTGAGCCGCCCATTTCCCGCTACTCCCAGAGTAAGGCTGATCAGTGCACCACAGCCAGCGCCTCCCCTGTGCTGGGGACGCCGGGAGAGACAGGCCCAAACACAGTGCGGTGGGCAGGTCCCTTCTGCAGGCTGCCAGATGTGGGGCCTGGTCACCACCCGTGCACGGGGGGCTGGCAAAGTGGAGCTCTCTGTGCTGCCACCGAGCTTGGAAGGACAGAGCAGCAGCCAAAGTGTGGCTGGGCAGCCCCAAGGGGAAGGAGCTGGGGGAGTTGGGGCACAGGCACAAGGGAGGTGCCTGGTTTCCCTGGGGCCAGATGACCCCAGACAACCAGGAGCTCTGCAGCAGGGACCTCATGGAGGGAGGGGAAGGGAGGTCTTTGAGTCCCAACCCTCTTCGCTGGCTCCTCATCCCTGACAAGAGGAAAGTGCTCATCTAGTGCAGAAAACACCAGGAGAGAGAAGAGACAGCAGCGGGGCAGCGTCCTGGGGCAGCGGGCCCAGGTGCCCATCCTGCCGGGAGAGGAGGGCAAGCCGGAGACTGAGCCGGGCAGCGGCTCGCCCTAGTGGGCGTTCCAGAAAAGCAGGAGTGAGGGTCTGGAGCAGCTCTCCTCACCAAGGCGCACTTGGCAGGTGCTTAAAGATGTCAGCTGTGGGGTGGTAGGTGACTGCCAGGCTGACGCCAGCTCAAGCCCATCCAGAGCAATTTAGTGAGATCCTGCCTATAAAAATACATATCTAAAATGGGCTGGGGCTATAGCACAGTGGAAAGGCCTTGGGTTCAGTCCCCAGTACTGAGAAGAAAGTGTACATCTATATTAATTTATTATAAAATGTGTGTGTGCATGTGTGCGCACGTGTATCAGCTGATAAATAAGAGCACTGATGTGCTGTATAATGTGGATAAGCTTGAAAACATGACCCTACATGAAGGAAGCCAGTCATTAAAGACCACGTGCTGGTTTCTTTTTGTTTGTTTGTTTCTTTTTTGAGATAGGGTCTTGCTACACAGTTCAGGCTGCCCTGAACTTGCAGGGATCCTCCTGCCTCAGCCTCCTCAGTGCTGGGATTATAGGCATGCACCACCATGCCTGGCAGATTTGTGTTGATAAGAAATACCCAAGGCAGCTGGGCATGATGGCACGTGCCTGTAATCCCAGCACTGGGAAGGCTGAGGTAGGAGAATTGTTGCAAGTTTGAGACCAGCCTGGGCTACAAAGTGAGGTCAAAGCCATCCTGAACTGCATTGTGAGACCCTGTCTCAAAACGACAGAAAAGAAACCCACTGAAAAATACCCAAGACAGGCAAAGGCCCAGAGAGAGGAAGCAGGTGGCTGACTGGGGCCAGGAGGCAGGGCTGAGGATGGACTGCTCACGGCTGGGGTCATGGGAGCGTGGTGGGCCTGGACAGCGGAGACCTAGCACAGCGTTGTGAAGGTCCTGATGATGACTTTAGGACGGTCCCAGCACCCAGTTTGTTACCACAATTTAAAAACAAAGGCTGTGGCATGTGGCCGTCCCGTGAGGGAGGGAGAGAGTGGGGTGTGTGGGTCCAAGGAGGAGGGGCTCCCTTGTGGCCCCCACTTCCTGCTGAGGTCCCCGTCCTCCCCAGAGGACCTGTCCGACTCCGAGGACATGTTCCCCAAGGACATCACCAAGTGGAGCTCCAACGACCTCATGGACAAAATGGAGAGCCCAGAGCTGGAGGACGCACAGGGTAAGCAGCCCGGGGCTGCACTGCGCCCGGCACCGCAGTCTGGGAGCCTCCAGGCCAGGGCTGCCCTGCGGTGTCCCTCCCGCCTGGGCGGCCCGTTCACAGCTCAGCTTCTCGTTGCAGACGGGCTGTACCGGCCGAGCGGCCCCGAGTTCAGGGTGGCCTCCAGCGTGGAGCAGCTGAACATCATCGAGGTGGGTGAGCGCTGGGCGCAGGGCCGTGCTGCGGAGGGACAGGCCCCAGACTCCACCACGGCTCGCCCCCGATGTCCGGCAGGGTGACGTCCAAAGAGAGAGGGCTGGGCCTCCTGTCCTTGCCGTGCTGCCCTCCCTCTGGTGTCCCGGGGACTGGAGATGGCAGGCAGCCCCCAAGGAAGGCCTCGAGCAAGCTCCGCTCTGGGGAAGTAAAACGAGACACTTGTAAATTCCAGGCCAAAAGTGAGCTCTTCGCCTTGTGGCCGGCTGTGCTATGGCTGAAGATGAGAGGAAGGAAGGGGAGGAAGCAGGAGCCATCTAGGCAGAAGTGACGTGGCCGTGGCCTGCAAGGCAGCCCGTGGGGGTCAGGCAGAGCTCAGGTGGCCAATAGAGCTGTCTGTGTGGAGCCTGTGTCCACTTTGGGGGTTCTTCGCCCGACCTTTCGCACCTGCCTCTGCCCGTGGGTACTCAGAGCTGTTTGCAGCAGGGCAGGGGCCAGGCCAGCTGCGCTGTCCCACATCGGGGTCCTCGCTCAGCTGTCCCAGGCTTCCTGAGGCGGAGGTGCCATCGCTGTGGGGACCCAAGTTCCCTGGGGAGTCTGGGGTTGAGGGAGCATCCACACCTCTCCTCCCTCTGGGCTTTCTGTTTGAGGTCTGAGGTCGAAGGGGCTTTTCTAGAGGGGGTGATGGGCAGGGGTGTGATTCCAGCTGCCCCGCCCCCACAGTGCCCAGCACTGGCTCCAGGGACCTCTGCTGCATTGGCCCCCAAACCAGGCCTTCCCTCGTGGAAGGGGCAGCTTTGTGGGGACACCAAAGGGGAGAAAGTCTTGGCTTTCCAGAGCTGCCCGTGACCCGTGTGGACTCTGCTCCCCGCAGGGTGCAGGGCAAAGGGTCCTGTCTCAGGCCACCTGTGAGGAGCTTGTCTTCTGGGGTCCTCAGGGGCCCAGCACACAGGCATGTGTAGAATTCTCAGTCCCCACAGCACTGCTGTCTCCAGGTGACAAGGACCACTGGCCTCCACCTCCCTGTCCTGCAGACAGGGCCTTTCCTCCATGGCCCTTCGCCGTGCTGTCAGGGAGCCTGACAGGGTCTGACCACCCCCTGCTGGGCCCGGGTGGAGAGGGAGCCCAGGCCTCCCCGTGGCCCCTTCCCATCCCTCCGCCGCACCCCTGGGCATGACGGCACAGCAGCGACCTCTGGGAGCCGGGGCGAGGGAGGCCACTGAGCACAGGGCCACGGCCAGGCTGGCAGGAGAGTGTTGAGCTTCCTAGGGGCTCTGGCTTGACACGTGACATTGGGCCCATCCTCAGCCCACTACCACATCTCCCAGTTACAGCGCTGGGCCCCAGGGCACGGTGTGCGCCCAAGGTCTCACCTTGACCTCATGAGCTGCCCGCCCCGATGACAGGTGCTGGACCTTGGCTCTGCCTCCATGTCTGTGCTCTTGGGGACCTTGGTCTCAGAGAGATTCCAGGAATGGCAGGCCCGGGGGTCTGGGGGACAGCAGAGAAGGCTGCAGGTAGGGGGAGGAGAGCTCAGGTGCTGCCCTGACCCCAGCCACCCCTAAGTGACGCTGTAACTCTGAGCCTGCGGTGGTCCTGACAACTTGGCCCAAGACCAACCCATTCTCGGGAAGCAGGCCACAGCAGCCGGGCCAGGCCCCGAAGGACACGGGCTCCATGCTTTTGCAGGCAGGTCCCACCTGGAGGCCTCTGTTCCCTGACCAGACCTCCTTGCTGCGCCAGGCTCTGAGGGAGGCAGAGGCACAGAACCCAGGCCCCGGGCTGGGTAACTCGGGGAGCGACCGACCCAGACAGCCTCCTGGGGGTGGCGGGAGCCTGGCAAGGAGCTGACACCCGCCCCACCCACGCAGGACGAGGCCAGCCAGCCACTGGCCGTGCCGCCCTCCACGATCCACGTGCTGCTGCTGGTGCTGCATGGAGGCACCATCCTGGACACGGGCGCAGGAGACCCCAGCTCCAAGCAGGGTGACGCCAATACCATCGCCAACGTGTTCGACACCGTCATGCGCGTGCACTACCCCAGTGCCCTGGGCCACCTTGCCATCCGCCTGGTGCCCTGCCCGCCTGTCTGTGCCGAGGCCTTTGCCCTCGTCTCCAAGTGAGTGGCATTTGCCTATGGGGAGGGGGTGACAGCACACTGGCCCCCTCCCTCCCCGCACACAAGGTGTCCCAGGTGTCAGGGCCTCTGTCCAGGTGTCCTGCTGTGCCACTCGGCCCCTCTGCAGATGGACTGAGCTTAGGCATGGGGAGGGTGGGCCACAAGTGGAAGCCGTTTCCAATTCTGGTTGGGGGACACTGTGGGCCTTGGGTCTGCTCAGTGACCCTGGGCCCCTACCACCTTGCCTAGTGCCTGGCCTGAGGACGTCGCCCTGAGTCCTTGGGGCAGGCAGCTGTCTGCCCTGCTGCCCAGGCGAGAGAGGGCCGAGCCAAGGTGCCTGTCCTCTCTGACCCAGCCCTTGCCCCCAGCCTCAGCCCCTACAGCCATGACGAGGGCTGTCTGTCCAGCAGTCAGGACCACATTCCCCTGGCTGCCCTGCCACTGCTGGCCACCTCCTCGCCCCAGTACCAGGAGGCAGTCGCCACAGTAATCCAGCGGGCCAACCTGGCCTATGGGGACTTCATCAGGTCCCAGGATGGCGTGCCCTTCAACGGACAGGTGAGGGGCAGGCCTGGGCGGTGGGCTGGCCAGAGAGCTGGGACCCCCTGCCCCAGCCTGCAGCCCCCAAGGGAGCAGGCCAACACTCAGGCCCGGGCTCCTGCCTCCAGGTCTGCCTGATCGGGGACTGCGTCGGGGGCGTCCTGGCATTCGATGCCTTGTGCCACAGCAGCCAGCCGGTGTCCGAGAGCCAGAGCAGCAGCCGCCGGGGCAGCGTGGTCAGCGTGCAGGTACTGGCAGGGCCAGACCCTCGCTGTCCCCAAGCTACCACAGAGGCCTGCGGTAGCCTTTGAGTCATGCAGCTGCCCTGCCCTTTGTGGGGCACCTTGAGGGACCCGAGCGTGCCCACCAGGACAGTGCTCAGCAAAGGCCCTGAGGCCAACTGCCCAAGACACTTGTGGTGCAGGCTCTGTTTCTTCTAGTCACGCGGCAAATGTCTGAACCCTGACGCCCCCACGGCCCAGGAGCAGGGCTTCACCAGGGCTGGTCACGGCAGGAGTGGGGCGGGGAGAGGCATGGGGCTCAAGAGACCCCAAAGCAGCCAGGGGAGTGTTTCTCAGAATCCCCAACCCCAAGGGGAAGGACAGGAGGGCACAGGTTGCCAGTGCTGGCGTCCAGAGGTGGCAGGGCAGCTGCATGGGGCTGAGAACCACGGTGGCACAGCTGAGCCTGGGAGCCTGTGGCCTTGCAGGCCCTGAGAGGCTCTGGTCCTAGGGGGTGTCCACCCCCAGCAGGGAGGGAGGACCAAGGTCTCTGGGGCAGAGCGCCCAGCAGAGAGGAGACGGCCAAGGTGGTAGGGCAGCTCCAAGGGCCTGGCTCGGGAGGCCGAGACAGCTCCCAGGGTGCTGAAGCGCGGATGGGGCCAGGCCGCCCAGGACTCAGCCTCCTCGGGCCGTTGCAGGACGCCGAGCTGCTGTCCCCGGGCATCCTGGTGAACACAGCTCCTGGCTCTGGCACCGGTGGCACCGGCAGTGGCGGCTCCAGCATGGAGGGCAGCCGACACCTGAGTCGCAGCAACATCGACATCCCGCACAGTGACGGCCCTGAGGACCCCAAGAGGCAGCTGCCCCGCAAGAGGAGCGACTCGTCCACCTACGAGCTGGACACCATCCGGCAGCACCAGGCCTTCCTATCCAGGTGGGGCTCAGGCCGGGCAGGGCGAGGAAGGCGCGCCGGGAGGGGTGACCACAGCTCACCCTGGGGACCCGACGGCTCCCCCGCCCCCACGCGCCGGTGCTCGGCATGCGGTCTCGGGGTCTCCACCGGGTGTTTTCTTTGGGGCTCCCCAGCTTGTCACAGCCATGGTTGTGCCACTGTCACCTTGAGCCACAGGAAACAGGTTGTTCTGGGGGTGGGGGTGGGGCATGGCCAATTCAGGGGCAGAAGTGACCGGGGCAGCGTGATGCTGGTCCCCAAGGTGACAGGCTCCATGATAGCACTTGTGGCCTGCTGTTGCTAAAAGTACTCTAGCCGGTGTGGGGAAGCTGCAGTCAGAACAGCACAGGGTCAAACCCCAAGGAGCCGTCAGCCCCGTCCTGTCCCCCGTAAGGCCAGGAAGGGCCCAGGTGACCGCGCATCCCCCTGCAGCCTGCATGCCAGCGTGCTGAGAAACGAGCCCAGCTCCCGCCGCTCAAGCAGCTCCCCTGTGCCGGACGGCGCCGCGGCCCTGGGCAGGTTTGACTTTGAGATCGCCGACCTCTTCCTCTTCGGGTGCCCGCTGGGGCTGGTCCTGGCCTTGAGGAAAACAGTCATTCCCTCCCTGGATGGTGAGAGCCCTGCAGGGTCCCTGAGCCCCTACTACGAGGCCCCAGTCACAGCCTGGGCCCTTCCAGGTCCCTGCCCTCCTCTCCTGTGCTGGTGTTCAGCCCTGGCCCTGTCCCGACAGTGGCTGCCTGGCTCCCTCTCCTGGGCGATGGAGCACAGGGGCCAGGGCGGCAGAGGTGTCAGTGGGGACAGAGCCTGGCTCCCCGTGCGAGGGCCTCTCCCACAGGGGGAGGCTGGGCACCTGTGCCTGCCCCACATCACCCACAGTCTGCACAGCTGCCCTGACCGCTCAGACTGCAGAGGGGAAACCGAGGCCCACAGAGGCTTAGCTACATGAGCAGTGAAGCCTCGGTGCTGGGTTAAAACTGCAGAACGACCTCAGCACCACACCCCACGTCGCAAGCCAGTGCCTGCGGCCCACAGCCTTCCAGGGACCCCAAGGCTGGGGGGCAGCCAGCCACTGGGGAGGCAGAGGCACCAGCCTCGCTCAGAACCATCCCAGAACCACAGTCCTGCACACGTGTGCAGAGACCTAGGGACAGCCACAAATGGAACGCCCTGCGAAAGGCACATGCTGTTGTGAAAACCCCAACATTTTTTGTGTTGGGGATAGCGGGGAGCAAAGTCCAGAAAGTGTGGTCAGGGATAGTGGCACATGTCTGAAATCCCAGCAACTGGGAGGCTGAGGCAGGAGCATTTCGAGTTGGAGACCAGCCTGGGCAACTTGGACTCTGTCTCAAAATAAAAAATAAAAGGGCTGGGGTGTGGCTCAGGAGTGGCTTGCTTGACTAGCATGCCACAGGGTCCTGTGTTCCATCCCTAGCACAGAAAAAGAAAAGAAAATGTCTTGACTAATGAAAGGACAGTGACCCAAACTGACCCCAAATTGATGGAGACACATGGCAGACCGCAGGTGCCCTCCCTCTGCAACTCCCTCCCTCCCCGCAGTGTTCCAGCTACGGCCGGCCTGCCAGCAAGTCTACAACCTCTTCCACCCCGCCGACCCCTCCGCCTCGCGCCTGGAGCCGCTGCTGGAGCGGCGCTTCCACGCCCTGCCGCCCTTCAGCATCCCCCGCTACCAGCGCTACCCGCTGGGGGACGGCGCCTCCACGCTGCTGGGTGAGCAGCCCCTCGGCCAGGCTGGGGCCGGCTCTGCAGGGTGGTGCCCTGTCCTAGCCAAGGCCGCACTTCGCTGCCCCAGGGACAGACAGAGGCAGACGTCCCCCACCTGCTGAGCTAAGGCCCTGAGAGAGACCCTCATGAAGTCAGGGCACTGTGGGGCCCACAGCAGGTGGGCGGCCCGGGGAGGGGGTCACAGGTGGGAACGTGGGTGGTGGCACCTCCAGAGCGCCCGTCCTCCGGCCCCAGCGTGTCCCGCGTCTTGTGAGTCCTGGTCCTCGAGAAGCCCAGTCTGTGTGGTGTTGTCCGACAGCCATGCGAGTGTCTGCTCTCGTCCTCTGTTCTTCCCGTCCCCTCCAGTGGAGACCATGCAGAGAAACCCCGAGCTGGTCCTGGAGGGAGGCCCCCCGGCCCTGCTGCCCCCCGGGGACAGCTTCCTGGAGACCAGCATCCCTGTTCCTGCGCCCGCCGGGCAGGACGGGCCCCGCCAGAGCGCAGGCTGTGCTGAGTGTGTGTACCTCCCTCGTGGCGTCTGCTTAGCTGTGACCTGGGTCCTGCACCCCTCTGCTTGCACCCTCTTTGGCCACTGGGAGTTGGGACTTCGGTGGCGGGGACAGAGCACAGGCAGGAAGGCCCAGTTGTGCCTCCTCTGTGCACCTTGAGGCCAGAGGCTGGGGGACCCCGAAGCAGCCCAGAGACAGCAGAGGCTGTCCCAGTGATGACACTGGGGCACAGATGACAGTGAGAGTCCAAAGTGTTTTCCTTACTCCTTGCGGCTCGCAGGAGCAGAAAAGAGATGGGGGAGGTCTCGGCCCACTGCAGCCCTGCTCCCCCCGCAGGGGCAGGACTTGGCGGTCTCGGGTGCTACCCCTTCCCTCCTCGAGGATACCCAAGCCCCCCTGCACCTCCGTGCTGCTTGCTCCTTCCTTCTCCACCCTGTCCTCAGCACATCTTTGTCCCCAGATGCCCTTGGGTAACAGACACTTGGGAGCCACCTGAAGTCCCCGCTGTTCCTGCCCTCACACCCAGGGTGGATGGCCAGGGTCAGCTGGGCTGGTGGGGCTGCCAGAGACCAGCCAGGAGCCCTGCATGGGGGAGGGTGCCTCACCTCCCCGTGTCTGTCTGTCTGTCTGTCTGTCCTCCCCTACCGCAGCTCCAGGCCCTTCACCCTCGCAGCCCTGAGCCGCAGGCCCTGACACAGCCCAGCCCCTGCCTGTCCCAGCTAAGGCACACGCTGGCTGCCCCATTGCCAGGGGACGGAGTCAGGCTGGGCCTCCCTAACCAGCCTCTGTCCCTGTGTGCCTGCAGCGGACGCACTCCAGACCCACGGCACCGTCTTCCAGGAGCACGCGGCCCCCTCGTCCCCCGGCACGGCCCCAACCAGCCGAGGCTTCCGCAGAGCAAGCGAGATCAGCATCACCAGCCAGGTGTCAGGCATGGCCGAGAGCTGCACCGCGTCCAGCATTGCCCAGAGTGAGTGCGGCCTTCACCGGCACCACCGCGCCCTAGGGGACTGGGGAGGCTGTGCAGGTGGCACTGTCTGTGGCTCCAGGGGCTGTGCCTGGCCGCGGCCTCTGGGGAGAAGCAGCAGTAGAGGCCCCGGTCACCCTCATGGATCCCCGGCAGCCAGTAGCATTGTCGGGGCGGTGGCGTGTGCCGCAGGCAGGGCCCCCGGTGCGGCTCGGCTCTGTCTCACAGTCCTGCCCGAGCGCGGCTGAGCCAGGTCCCTGTGCTTGCTCCTCAGAGGCCCCGATGCTCAGCCACACCCCCAGTGTCAGGCGCCTGTCCCTGCTGGCCCTGCCCTCCCCGGCCCCCAGCACCCCTGGCCCCCACCCCCGGGCCTGGCAGGCGAGTCCCAGCCTGGAAAGGGTTCCCTGCCTCCCCAGCCTGGACCTCAGAGACGGTACCCACCACGCACGTGTCCTCTCTAACTCGGGGTCACTTGCGTTGCCAAGCATGCTTCACTGTCACCGCCCCCCACACACACCGCTGAGGCCTAATGGGGAGCTGGGGGTGGGGGCAGAGGGGAGGCAGCACGGGGGAGGCAGACGGGGCAGGGTGCCTGGGGCCCTCCTCACGCGTGCTGCACAGTGTGGAGCCAGGACAGTGAAACTGGTCCCGTGGGCTCCCCGAGTGCGGTCGCTGGCTGGTCACTGCCCCGGAGGAGGCCAGCTAACTTAGCTGCTCCGGCCTGAGAAGCCAGGTGGTCCTCGGGGGCCCCGCACTGCCCAGCACAGTGACGGCCTCGGGCCTGCTCCCCACAGTCGCTGCCAGGTGGTGGGGCCAGAAGCGGATCGACTACGCCCTGTACTGCCCCGACGCCCTCACAGCCTTCCCCACGGTGGCCCTGCCCCACCTCTTCCACGCCAGCTACTGGGAGTCCACGGACGTGGTCTCCTTCCTGCTGAGACAGGTACCTGGGCCCCGGGGACACCGGAGAGACGAGATGGTGGGCACAGGCAGGGTGTGGGCACCTCCAAGGTGTGACATGTTGGGACACTGAGGGCTGCAGGGGCAGGGTGCACTGGCAGTTGGGTGGAAATCAGGGCAGCAGCAGGTGCCCTTCGGGTGTCCCAAACCTCACAGGCTCCCCTTGCTGGCTGCTCGGGCCACAGGCCTGCCCACAGCAGGCAGGGAGTGGGTGGCAGGGCCTGCAGCTGCGCCACGGCCACCTCCACCCCCAGGTCATGAGACACGACAGCGCCAGCATCCTGGACCTGGATGGCAAGGAGGTGTCGGTGTTCACGCCCTCGCAGCCCAGAGAGAAGTGGCAGCGAAAGCGGACGCACGTGAAGCTGCGGGTGAGGGCAGGCACCCCACGAAGCCCAGGAGAAGCCTGAGTCTGGAGGAGAGACCATGGTTCAGCCAGGGGTCTGAGGCTGGGACCCACAGCCCCGAGTGATGCCCTTGCCCAAGGCCAGCAGCCACTGGCCTGGCCAGGCGGGACACAGCTGCCCCCACCCACTCTGACCTGACCCCACTCCTGTCCCCAGAATGTGACAGCCAACCACCGGATCAATGACGCAGTAGCCAACGAGGACGGCCCACAGGTCGTGACCGGCCGGTTCATGTACGGGCCCCTGGACATGGTCACCCTGACCGGAGAGAAGGTGAGGACTTGGGTGGGGAGTGGGGAGCCGGGGCCGGCATGGCCACGTGTGACTGCTCGCCCTGCCCCAGGTGGATGTGCACATCATGGTGCAGCCGCCCTCGGGCGAGTGGCTCTACCTGGACACGCTGGTGACCAACAGCAGCGGGCGCGTCTCCTACACCATCCCCGAGGCGCACCGCCTGGGCGTGGGCGTCTACCCCATCAAGAGGGTGGTCAGGGGCGGGGCAAGGGATGGGGGCAGGAGGAGGGGTTCCGGGCAGCAGGGCTGGGGGGGGCAGGAGGAGGGGCCTCAGCAGGCACTGACGAGCTGTCCCTGCGGCCAGGGGCGACCACACGTTTGCCGACAGCTACATCACTGTGCTGCCCAAGGGCACAGAGTTCGTGGTCTTCAGCATCGATGGCTCTTTCGCCGCCAGCGTGTCTATCATGGGCAGCGACCCCAAGGTGCGGGCCGGGGCAGTGGACGTGGTGCGGTGAGTGGCCCTGTGGGCACCATGCAGCCAGTCATCACGAGACGGGCGGACTCCATGGCAGGTGGCACTGGCAGGCCGGGCGAGGGGACCTGGTACTGCCGGGGGTGGGCAACACTTGGCCTCTGGGCCTGAAGGACACAGGTGTGAGCCTGGCAGTTTAGTATCCCAGCTCTGGGGGACCCTGGGAGGATGACACTGTGGATGCGGCAGGCAGTGCCCTGTGAGCGTCTTCTCCACTGTCATCCTTGTCCCCCTCGTCAGCTGAGCCTGTGAAAGGTGCACCTTTCTGCGGGGGCAGGAAAAGGGGGTGGGAGGGGGCAGCTGTGCGACACCAGGCCCGCCTCCCCGCAGGCACTGGCAGGACCTAGGCTACCTCATCATCTACGTGACGGGCCGGCCTGACATGCAGAAGCAGCGGGTGGTGGCGTGGCTGGCCCAGCACAACTTCCCCCACGGCGTGGTGTCTTTCTGCGACGGCCTGGTGCATGACCCGCTGCGGCACAAGGCCAACTTCCTGAAGCTGCTCATCTCCGAGGTGGGGTGCGGGGCAGGGGGACCTGGTACTGCTGGGGGAGTGGGGAGGAGGCCCACCCCGTGCCCATGCCCATCTCGCCCCCAGCTGCACCTGCGTGTACACGCGGCCTACGGCTCCACAAAGGACGTGGCTGTGTACAGTGCCATCAGCCTGTCGCCCATGCAGATCTACATCGTGGGCCGGCCCACCAAGAAGCTGCAGCAGCAGTGCCAGGTGAGTGCGCCGCAGCCCCGGGGCCCAGCGGGCAGCCCCGGGCAGCCCGGGCCCTGACCGCACTCCCTCACTCCTCCGTAGTTCATCACGGACGGCTACGCAGCCCACCTGGCCCAGCTCAAGTACAACCACCGGTCCAGGCCAGCCCGCAACGCGGCCACCCGCATGGCCCTGCGCAAGGGCAGCTTTGGCCTCCCCAGCCAGGGCGACTTCCTGCGCTCTCGGAACCACCTGCTCCGCACCATCTCGGCCCAGCCCAGTGGGCCCGGCCACCGGCTCGAGCGGACGCAGGGCCAGGCAGAGGGCGAGCAGCGGGGCCAGCGCAGCATGAGCGTGGCAGCCAGCTGCTGGGGCCGGGCCATCGCTGGCCGGCTGGAGCCAGGCGCAGCCACAGGGCCCAAGTAGGGCACCATTCTTGGGTGCTGTGGTCTCCATGGTGCTAGGCCAGGGCACCACCTATCTGAAGGTCCGGCCTGAGCACGTGCATTGACACAGCCCGGAAACCATCTCGGTGCCCCAGGAGACATGGGCTGCGCCACCCAGTGCTCCTAGCCCTGCCCCCCAGGACCTGATGAGTCTGGCTTGTGGGACCTGGCAGGACAACAGCATGGGGCGGCAGGGGGACAGGGCGCTCCCCTGGCCTGGCCAGGAGGCCCTGCTGGACTGTGCGCCCTGCGTGGCTCTCCAGCCACCTGGTGCCAGGTGTGGGCCCCGGCTGGGTCCACCCTCCCTGTCCCCACCCGCATCCCCTCCCCTCTGGTAGCAGCTCCGACAGGGCTCCTGCTTCTTGTTGGCTCAAGTTTCTCAACTGTCCAACCTCACTGGTTTTGCACTGATTTGTGAGTGGAGACCCATTTCCATCTCCTGAGGCTACAGGCTTGGTGACACACACGCAGGTCAGCACTGCTGAACCAGGACTTCTCAGCACAGACGGTTCCGGTGTGGCAGATCCTCACCCGAGCAGGACGGAGGCCATGTTTAATTTCTGCAGCCCTGCCCCGGCCCGCCCCTCCACCTGCCCCACCGGGAACCCCGTCCAGCCACAGGCCTGGTGGCATCTGTGGCCCCGGGGAGCACAGCCTGGGTGTGAGGCCAGTGACACCCAGCGCCCAAACAGGCTGGGACTTGGGGCCTGGCCGCCTCTTCTGCTCCTCACCTGCCATCGGCCACAGCCTGCCCGCCCGCCCGCGTTTCTACGCCTTTCTACTTCTCAGTCTGATTTCTATGAGGTTTTTTTAACTGAGCGATCCTCGGCTGCTTCCTTTTCTTAACTCTTTCAGTACCAAGCGCAGCCCCTGCACATTTTAAACACCCAGCACTGTGACGGAGTCCAGCCTGGTTCTGGGTCCCATGGGCCCTTGCCCCCAGCCCACTAGGTGGGGTGCGGTCTCCCTGCCTCACCCAACCCCCGCAAATTCCACTGAATTTCTACTGGGGGGGAGGCGCACACTTAGATTTTTTTAACGCCAGTTCCGTTTCAACGCGAATCTAAGAAGCCACAGCTCGCTTTGTTAGCTTAAGGGCAGGCAGCCACTGCTCCCTCACTGGACCGAGGATGCAGGGTCCCCCGCGGGTCTGGTGATGGGGCTCAGTCCCCGAGAAGCTGCCAACCCGGGCACAGCCTCAGGGCTGCATGGGCCAGCAAGGGGTGCACAGGCTGGCGCTGACTCTTCTGCCCGAGTGTAGATATGTACAGCCAGAGGCCCGTGTAAATGTCCTGCAAAAGTGGGCCTCTGCAGAGGGAAAGCTATTTATTTTGTGCAGAGAAAAGTGTCTGGAGGGACTGAACCTTCAGGGTTTATTCCTATTTAAGATGTAGCTTTTTGTTGTTGTTTCAGGCATTATGTATAAAGCAACGATTATTCTATGGACCAAGTTCCCTGGTAACTGTTGCAGTGAAAGTGCAATATCTGACCCCTCTGCCCCCAGCGGGAAGTGGTTGGCCTGACAATCACGGCCCTGGCCCAGGGCCCCTGTGGCCAGCGCCACCTCCTCTACTGGCCCCACCTTGCCCGTCTGGCCTCTACCTGGGTGACCAGCCATATGGAGGGGCGCCTGGAAGCCTCGGCAGACCCGCAATAAAGGCTGGAGGCCTGGCCATGGGGATCCAGTGGGCAGCAGGATGGCCTCTGCTGGGGGGCAGCCCCCCAGCTCCTCGCTCCCCCACCTGTCCAGCCGCCAGCCATGCCAAGGACAACAGCAATAGTCCCCTGGGCCTCTCCCAGGGCCCTCAGCCATAGACGGTGAGACGGCAGCCTCCCCCCAAGTCTTTTCTCTTCCGGGTCTGCTTCCTGCCTCCCGTAAGATTCCTTTCGGCACATTCTCCTCCTGAGGAAGCACCAGTTTCCAAAAGCCAAGAGGGAGGGCAGAGTCCTTTAAAAATACCAAAAATGTTTACAGCGTTGGGTGCTGAGCCTCAGGGCCCAGGCCTGACCAGCCGTAACCAAAGGGTGAGGCAGGCCACGAGGACCGCCAACCCGCCCAGGCCTGTTAGGATAGAAGCCTTAGCCCCTCCCGCCCATCTCTGATTTCTAGAGGGTCCCGCCAGCGCCGGCACCTCCACCCCCCCAATCTGTCGTCCTGCTGTCTGTCTCGGCCGCGTGTGAGCAGTGTCCTGACTGTCCCTCCCTGTGCTGTCCCCATGCCATCGGCCTGAGTGTGCCTGTATTCAGCGTCGCTGTCTGTTACACTGATTAAAGAAGCAGGAAGGCTTCCTTCTGGTCTCTCTATTGCGGAGCACCCATTGCGGGGGCTGTCCAGACCCTCATCACCAAGGCACTGCACACAGTGGAGCCAGAACACTCAGGCGAAGTGGCTCTGCTGGCCCCTGCTTTACAGGGGACAGACAGACAGTGGGAGCCTCAGGCTCCTACCTGCATGACCTGAGGGGGTTGAGATCAGGTTGGGCCCAGCAGGGGGTGGGGGACAGAAGGGGACACACTCACTGTCACCGCATATACTGCGCTTTCCCCAGAGCCGCTGGAGCCTCCCCCCCGGCAAGGGGAGCAGCAGCTGCCCGGCCTGGCCTGGTCCTCAGCACAAATGCAGCAACAGAACAGGCAGTCGGTCTGCAGCTAAGCAATGTTTAATACCGGGGCAGCAGGCACTCCGGAGTCCCCAGGCCCCCACCACAGGCCATCTCCAGGCCCTGCCAACAGGGCCTCAGGGGAGCAGCCCGGCTCGCATCTGGAAGGCCAGGCCATCTCCGCGGGTAGCTTGCTGGCAAACGAAACAACAGGAGCGGGAGCAGTCAAAAACAGCACAGGGGTGGGGGCAAGGGCAACGGGGCAACACCAACCTTATTGATCTCTCTGTGGCGCTCTTTGGTTACGATTTCCTCCAGGACCTCCCCGTCTCCCTTAATGAGCCTGTGCACAGAGTACATTCAGCATGGCACAGGCTGAGCCCAGGGCAGGGGCACTGGGCTGGGCGGCCACAGCACTGCCCCACACATGGCCTTTCTGGGGCAGCTGTGCCCTTCACTCCGCTATGCGCCTGGCTGTGCCAAGCGCCCCCACCTGGTGCGTCCTGTCTCAGGGTCCACCACCCTGCGGATGACGCTCTGCCGGGCGTCCCACTCCTCCTTGGTCATGGGCTTCATGGCCTGGATTCGGGACTTCTGCTCATCCGTCAGGACTGGAAGGGAAGGAAGACTAGAGGTGGTGCTGGACAGCGGGGGATGCGGAGCTCTCTCCCTGCGCAACGGGCCGTCCACGTTGTACCTGGGCCCTCATCCTCCTCCCGGGGTGATTGGTGCCACTGTTCCAGGGAGGGGCCGGGCAGAGCCTCAGCCAGCTGCACCCCTGTCTTCCTGCCTTTCTTCTTCAGCTTCTTCTTCCTTTTCTTCTTCTTCTTCCTCTTCTTGTCCTTGTGTTTCCCTCGCTTTTTCCGGCCATCGCTGGAGGAAGAGGAGGAGGACGAGGAAGAGGAAGAGGAGCTGGAAGAACTGGAAGAAGAGGAGGAGGAGCTGGCTCGTGGTCTCCTCCGGGCCTTGTGCTTGCTTCTCTCTGTGATGCAGGGAGAAGGTGAGGCTGGAAGGCCAGGAGGGCAAGAAGTAAACGTTTGTCTCCTTGTGCAGGCCTGGGGCAGACTCAGGCCTGCACAGGGAGAGCCTCAGTGGACCAGTAGGGGCCAGCTCCGCCCTGTCCGTGCGTCTTCTGATGGGCGACACTGCATCCCGGGTTGCCCCGCACCCCTCCCTACCCTCTGTGGACCTCACCCTCCGCCCCCGGGGCGGCGCTGGCCCTGCGACCTTGGGATCCGGAGGTGGTGCAGTTTCTCCGAGCGTCCTTACTGCTTTTCTTCCTTCTCTGTTCCGACCCTCGTCCCCGTGACCGGCTGCGGCTCCTCGAGCGCTTGCGAGAGGCGACAGGAGCCATAGCACCGCGAGCTGGGGACGGCACGGGACGCGATGGCTCTGAGACCCCTCGAGGGCCAGATCACAGAGTGGTCGCCCGGGGCAGCACCCAAGGGCCAGTCCTTGGGGCGCCTGGTACCCGTCACCGCCCCCGAGAACGCGGCGATCCTCTTCCACCCCTCGCCTGGAGAATTCAACTTCGCGGACTCCAAGACCCCGCGCGCGGCTCCTTTAAAGGCCCGCCCCCGCCCCCGCCCCCCGCTCCGCGCCTGCGCACCCCGCTCAGCGTCCGGGACCGACCCGTTTCCTCTGAGGTGAGAGTCGCCCTGAGTGCTTTCCGACGTGCTCGTGGCCTCGACTATTGCGTCCTCAAAGAGGACCCCAAGACTGCTGTGCAGTCGCTTCAGCCGTACATCAGGTCAGACTGGCAGCCCCACAACGTGCATCACGCGAGTAAGCGGCGGCGAGGTGGCTGTCAGGCCACTTCCGGCCCGGGCGGTGCACTGGGAGGCCGTCCGGGTGGCACGCGGGGACCGCTGCCTTCGGTTCTGCCGCGCCGTCTTCCTGTAGAGGCGCGCTGGGCACCCGGGCCTCCCCTCCGAGCCGGCGCCCGCAGCTCCACGCGGAGACGAGGCCGCTCCGCCGGCCTGGAGCCGAACCGCGAGTTCTCCCCCCACACACACCGGGGTGCGCTCCCGCATCGTCTCCCTGATCCCGGGAACTCCAGAGCCCGGGAGCTCCGGGCTGAGACGCCCAGGTCTCTCCAACAGCACCCAGTCATCGACGAGGCGGTGACGGCGACTGCGTGGACGGCAGGACCCCTCGGAAACCTGCCGCTTGCCTCCGCAACGGGGAACGGGCCGGTGGCGTTCTCATCTCTGCGCTGTCAAAGTGGAGATGCCCACGTCTTCAGTGCACAACCCCAAAGCAGCCTGGGCGCGCCTCGTCCAGTTTTGGAGCCCCCCACACCCGTTGTAAACTCTTTGGTAATTACAGCAGCACACACAGAAGGCTCTCACAAAGCGCTTTATTAGCAGGAGCTCATTGGATTCTTATATGGCAATCGGAAGTAACAGAGCCAGGGCAGTGGCTGCAGTCCCTGCTCCTCACCCATCCCGGGGAGAAAGTACTCATCCGCCTCAGGGGCCTCAGAGTCCCCACTGCGAGAGACACATCAGCTCTGCTGCCAGCAGACCTGTGCTGACCAGTCTGCCTGCCAAACAACGACCTGAAGCCAGAGTGCCTCACTGACCGCTGAGTAGCATGGCTGCATGGACAGGGAGTTTATTCTGCCCCTCTGGGCCCAGGGCGACAGAGGCCTCACCTGCCCTGCCACCCCAGCCCCACTGCTGCGCCAGGCCAGGCTCAGGTCAGTGTGCACACGTCCACTGACGGGGGCTCCTCCCGGGTGAAGCCGTCACCAAAGCCCTCGTCCTCGTCCACCAGGTCTGGCTTCCGGCAACACATGGGGCAGAGGTGGTTGCGCACCGCTGAGGCCCGGAGCCAGACGACCAGGTTCCAGCGCTCACCGGTGCCCAGGGCCCGGGCCCCATGTAGCTGGCCGCCCCGGTGCAGGACACCATGGCCCACCACATGCTCCACCTCCAGCGGCTGTGTCAGGGCTGCAGGCGTCTGCACACGGCGGCAGCAGGGCTCAGGCCTGTGTGCCCAGGAGTACTGCACCCGCCCCCGCCCCCAGGGCTCACACACTCACCTGGAAGAGGCCCCCAAAGTACAGGGCACCCCCCGTGAAGGCCTTGCCCAGGGGCACGTTGAGTGTGAGCTCTGCATTATCGTAGTGGCAGCCCAGCTCCCGGTCCTGGCCCGGTGCATACTTGACCACGAAGGCACGATGGCTGTCCAGCCCTGCCCCACCACAGTCGGGGTATAGCAGGCCCATCAGGGGCTGCAGGAAGCGCTCCCGCAGCGGCGTCACCAGAGGCTCATCCAGGCCCAGCTCGTGCAGCAGCACCTGGGAGGAGCCCCTGAGGGCATCAGGGAGGCCTTCGGGGCCTCAGCCTGCGTCCCTGGGGACTGTTCTTCCTGAGGACACTGCTGGGTGCTCAGTTTTGCAGCACCCCCACCCCAACAGCTCCCTGCCCCAGCCACTCCCACGCTCCCAGCGCAGAGCCCGCCTCACCCACCCCGTAGTTGTTCATGGTGTTGGGCCTTCCCCTGGGCATGCCCGACTGTTCAAAGTGCTCCAGCTCCTCCAGCAGGGCCTGGCAGAAGGACGCGGTGAACACAGGCACCCGGTAGATGCGCTTCTCCTCTGTGACAGAACAGACAGACGGCAGGCTGGGTGCTCAGGTAGGGCCAAGCAGGCCTGGGCTTCGGTCACTCAGTCGGCCCAGCCTGCTGCTCGTCAGTACAGCAGGCACGGAGAGGACCCTCACCTCTCACTGCAGGACCCCTCCCTGTTGCCTGCACTGGCCTGTCCAGCTGCTGGTGTTTTGTTTTGTTTTTCTGAGACAGGGTTTCACTACGCAGTTCAGGGTGGTTTAAACTCACTCACTTTGTAGCCCAAGCTGGCCTCAAATTCTCAGGAATCCCCCTGCCTTAGCCTACCCCAGATCACAGGCACGCCCCACCATACCCAGTCTCTGATTTGTTTTTTGAGGGAAGACACACCAAATCTCCCATATCCAGGCACCTCTGGCTGCCACTCCCAAATCCTGCTGGGGTTCAGGGCCATGACCTCACCTGACACTATCTCCAGCCGCTGGAGGAGACCTGAGAGGTCTGCACCCGGGGACACGCTGTACTTAACTGCGGCCAGAAACTCGGGGGCCAAAGCTGCATCCTAGGGAGAACACAACAGCCACAGGGGCCTGAATACCCCACTTCCTTCCAGGAACCAGCCCCGGGCTCCCTGCCTGGTACCTGCAGTGTGCTGTAGACGTTGGGCCGTGCTGGGTGGTAGGAGCTCGCAATGAGGGCTTTCCTGGCAGCTGACTCCTGCCCCAGCCGCCGCCTCCGCTCCACCTCCTGCTCAAGCTGGGGTGACACGGAGCTGTTACCATGCAGGAGCTCCAAGTCCCCCGAAGCCATTGTACAGAATGAAACTGAGGCCCAGCAAGGTCAGACTGGCATGCAGGCTGGGAGCCACGCCCCTGTACGTTCCTGAATCTATCAGAGTTCAATGCAGGTAGCTTTTTTTTGTTAACTGACCTACATTACCTGCCCTTCTTTTTTTTAATTTTGAGATACAGTCTCCTTAAATTCCCCAGGAGAAATTCACATTTACACCCCTCCTGCCTCAGCCTCCCAGAGTGCTAGGACTGTGGTTCCAGCAAGGGACTTCTAGAAGGCATGCGGGAGGTGGGGGAGCAGGGCACCACACTTTGGGCTGCTCTAGCCCTGGCCTGGGTGGAAACAGAGTCACGGTCAAGCCGTGTCCAGGTCGGGAAGATGGGGGGAAGTGGGCAGCAGCAGCCCTGGCACCAGCCTCAGGGGCCAAAGGGGTCACAGGACCCTACCCACTCAGAGGCCTTGAGCAGGCATGTCCACTCCAGCCTCCTCCCAAAATGAGGGTGTGGCGGAGCCTCACACCGCAGTCAATAGGGACCTGACACAGACAACTCGTCCTTTGTGCATTTCTCACTTTGTGCCAGGACTCAGGAATAGGGGTGAATGGGGGCAGGAAGTGGCGCCAAGGAGCCCTTCAGGGACAGGCTGGGAGACCCTGCAGTCGGCTGACACATTTAGAGGGCGGGCTGGGGGTGGGGAGGATGGGAGTGTTACCTCCACCAAGAGCTGCTGGAAGTCCTCGGGGCTAACACAGCCTCGGCTGCGCAGGATCTGGGAGAAGACGAACCAGTGAGTGTGACTGTGTGGCCTTGAGCAAGTCCCTTGATGTCTCTGCGCCTCGGCTTCCCCTCCTTAAAATGGAGATGTGCGCCAGGGTGTACCAGGATCATGGAGGTGACCTTAAGCGCAGAGCGGGGTTCCCGGTTGCTCCCACCAACACCAGCAGAGCACCTACACGTGGGTTCGCCCATTCCTTCCTCGCGACAACTCACTGCGGTGAGGCTGTCCACCCCTATTTATGATGGGGAAACTGAAGCGCGCCGGGGAACGACCTTGTATCTGAGCACGCAACCTCGGGGACAACGATCCCTCGTCCACCCTCTGCCCGCTTCTCCCGAGAGCCAGCAGGGGTCACTCACAGGGCCGTAGTCCTGGCGCAGCTGCCGCTCGTCTCGGAAGCGGAGGTGCAGCCCATAGCGCGCCACGTACAGGTTCTCGGAGCAAAAGCAGGCGCAGCGGCAGAAGCGGCGAGGGGCTGCAGCCGTCGCCATGGTGAAGCGTTACGCGGCCCTCTCGTGTTCCGTAGGGGTACTTCCGGGTACGAGAGCCGGGTGGAGCTGGCGCCCAAGGGGCCGTTCTAAATTCCCAAGTGTAGGAAAGAACGAAGAGGGCAGGCGGCCCCCAGCTTCTGCCTCATGATTTCCCCGCCACGGGACACTGTGAGTAGATGAGCTAGGTCACCCTCGTAGGCAGGTGGGAACTCAGACCCACAAAGCCTTTTCTTTTGAATGCTGTCCCCTACTCAGCTAGGAACTTTAGGAGAGGCACCTGACCTCATGAGGAAGCTAGGACAGTTAGGAGTTCTGAGGTCCGACCTTGTTGCCGTCTGAGCGCGCGTGTAGTGTCGGGACCCGCAGACACTCAAACTTTGGGGCTTACACAGTACTTCCACGAAAACGCTTCGGCCTGCGCGACTTCCGGTGGCGACCGGGAAGGACCCGGATGTAGGCGGAGCCCTGGCGTGGTCTGCCGGGGGAGGGGCTCGATTGTGAGCCTGGTTTGAGTTCCGCGCAGCCTCAGTGTGAAATAAGTGATGCCTTGGTGTCTTCAAGGGTGACTGTCTCCTGGGGTCCCCGTCATTTCCCCCTTGTGCACCCCCGAGCCCAGGTCTGCAAAGCCCTGTCACTGAGGAGGACTGAGACACCCAAGAGGGAATTGGTGTCCCGGATCCAATCCTCGGCCCTGCCCTAGAGGCCCGGCCAGGGCTCGGCGAAGCCTTCCTCTCAGGCGGACGGCTGCAGGTGACAGCGCCTCTATGTGTGGACCTCAGCTGAGGCGTCTACCACTTCCTCGACCCCTTTCCTTCCCACGACAAACCTCTGAGCTAGACACTATCCTGTCATCCTCTAACCTACTGGAGAAGCTGAGGCTCGGAGAGGCCGGCGTCTGCCCTGGGAGTCCCGTCCCCCCCCCTTCCCACCACGGGGAGCCTGAGGGCTGGGGTTCCGTGGGGTGCGGGTTTTCTCTGGGTGCCTCTTGGTGCTGTCTCACCAACCTTGCTTTCCTATCCATGCTGCTCCCCACGCCAGCACACACCGTGCACATGCGTGCTCCAGGACATCCTCACGAGCTCACAGCGGCCCACGACCCGCTGTGTGCACCCGGCTGTCACACTCACACCCCACATCCGGCAGCAATCACACACCTGGGCCTCACATGCGCCCAGGCACACGCGGAATGCGCGGCCATGGGTCCCTGCTCTGTAGTAGGCCCCGCTCCCACAGGAGCCCCAATCTGAAGAGGCAGGGAACACTGTGGGCCTGACTGACCTCTCCTGTCTCCATTGCTCGCAGGGCGCCCAGACCAGGGCACTGCAGGACCCTGGGGGTTTCTTTGTGGACAGAGCCTACAGCTGCCCGGCTGTGTGTCACTTGGGCTGTGCAGGGGCAGGGGACCCTCCTGAGTGTCAGTCAGAGTGTGCAGGGTGTGCGCCTGAGCATGTGAGGTGTTTTGGGGGTGTCGGACAAGCTCCCTGCCTGTATTAGCTTACGGTTTGGAATTACCACAAGCCGGGTGGCCAGGAGTCCTGGCCAGCCTCTGCCGCTGTCTTCGTGGCCTCGGTATGGCATGACAGGGCCATGATCACAGGCAGGCTCATTGCAGGACCCTTACCTGGATCCCATCTGTAAAGACGCTTTCCCTTCTAAGGACACATTCCCAGCTTCCTGCCTGCCAGGGGCATTGTTGAATTCTCTGTGGCTGTAGAAAGTATGGAAGACAGAGAGTACGAACAAAATAAAGGCGTGCGATCCAGCTTTCCCTCTCCTCGAAAGTGCTGGGAAGATGAACTGGGAGATGGGGAGAGGCCAGGGTGACCGACACATTCAGCTGAGCCCTAGCTGCACTGGCAGATCTGTCAGGAAAGGGTTTGGGCTGGGAAACTGACAGTGCAACGGTCCTGGGGTGACCACAAGCTTGACTTGCATAAAGAACAGAGAAGTAAGGCAATAACAATACCCCCCATACATTTACAATGGGGATGAATATTGGAAACATAGTGTTGTAATCAAAGTAGCCAGACAGGGGCTGGGGGTTTAGCTCAGCGGCATAAGCATCTGCCTGGCAACTGTGAGGTCACGAGTTCATGGGTCCCATTGGAGGTCACACAGCACGTAAGTGGGATCCTCTGGAATTGAATGAAGCAAGTCTGATGACTGTGTTGTCCCTAAAGGAGCAGCCAGGTCCACGTCGGTGTGCCCTGTCCTTGGATGTGAGCCCACAGGGCTGGAGGGGTCCGGGAGCCCAGCCTGGGCCTCCTGACTTGGAGAGGACGCTTCCTCCTCGAAGCTGCCCCTCCGCGCCAGGCACTGTTTAAAGTTTCACATCATCTCAGTTGCCCCAAGATAGCGAAGGACCTGCTCTCCAGGAAGGGCTCCGTTTCCCCAGCTTGCTGTTCACCCCCTAACTGCCTGTCTCCCCGAGGCCCAGCTTTATACCCATGCCCTGGCCAGGCCCCGGGCAGGCTGGCCCTGCAGCCCCGTCACCCACTGCTACACCCAGTTGGAGTTCTCTGTTTTCCTGGTGCACACACAGTTGATTAGTGTGATCAGGACACCCCCAGAACAGACAGTGTCCCCACCTCCACCGCACCCCAGCCTGGCTCAGTCACTAACGGGACAGCAGCAAGAATAACTACCAGAGCTGGCACGTCCATAATCTAGCACTTGGGAGGCTGAGGCGATAGGATCCCTGCAGTTTGAGGCCAGCCTGGGCTGGTGAATTTTCAAACTAGACACACCCACAAGGCCCAACACTGAACATTCCTGCACCTAGGTCCCCTGCTGACCACTACCATCTCCCAAGGCCCATCGTCACCCTGACTCCTGCTGACAGAGGATAGCCCGGTCTGTTTTTTGCACCTGGTGCAGATAAAATCCCACTTCATGAGCTGTTTTGTATACCGCCTCGCATGCCACACTGTGCTCCTGAAAACCATCCACCCTCTTGTGGAGCCAGTTGGCTTTTTCCAGGCTGCGTTGTATTTCTCCTCTCAGCTGAACTTCCCCATCCTCACCGATCCTTTGTAGACTTGCCAGGCAGGCTGTGCATGTGGTTCGGAGATGTAATGAATGGAGCTGCCATGAATATTTCTGTTTTCAATTTAAGTAAAATTTATGGAGTGTCTATAATGTGCAGGGACTTTTGTTAGACACCCTGAAACTCAGCACAAACACACAGAGATCCCCGGCCTTGCATACCCTCATAATCTACTTCGTGTAACACGGATTAAGAACAGTAGACAGATACCAGAGTCAACATTCAGAACTGTGATTTAGGTCACCCAAGATGCCATCTAACCCTAAACTCGCTTAGAAAACCTCTTTGGCCTTAGAACCCAGAGCACTTCCAACCGGGTACATTCCACCACAGATACAGTCACCAAGATGAAAATACACTGGGGCACTGAATGCGCCAGGGATGATTTTTGTTATTTTGGATCTTTTGTTTTCTTCTTGTGGTCTGAAGCCTCCCTAACAGCCATTGGTCAGCAGAAGCTGGCCTCTCGCTGTTCTAGATAACTCCGCAGGTTTGCAGCTCATTCAAGGGCAGCGTTGTGGTTAGTACACTCCTCGGGCTTGGTCCTGCTCTTCTAGTCTCACCGGCTGGGCCCTCGGCACCCGACAGCTCGAATCCCCGCCACGAGAGTCAGACCGGTGCCCAGCCCTCTCAGCACCAGTGTGTTCACAGCCGTCAGCGTTCTGTGAACCTGTCACTGTTAGCTGCTCACATGTCTCCTTCACCAGGACTCAGTTTTCTTCATTGCCTGGGAAGTTCTCTCCGTGCTTTGGTGACGGTATTTGCATTTGTCACATTCTGGGCCCTGGACACCTCATAAATGGCACCGAACGCTGTCTATTTCTTCCAAAACACGTCTGAGCCCATTCCTGCCTCCCTGCGTTTCCGGGGAAGCCCTGTGAGCACCTTTCCCCTCGGCTGCAAGCTGCCCAGCTCACTGGTGGAATTCCACGTGTGACATTTGCGGCAGGTGTTTCACAATTATTCCACTGTCGTCCGTCTGCAAGTGTTCTTCATTTAGCAGGTGTGCCGGGGGGATCTAAAAGAAGCCCTGCTTTTTTCTAGAAGACCCTTTGATCTCAAACACTTCTGTACCTATGGTGCAAAACATCTACCACGGGCTGGGGGTTTAGCTCAGTGGCACAAACACCTGTCTGACAAGTGCAAGGTTGTGAGTTCTATCAGGTCACTGTCTGGGAACAGATTGCTCTCTCCGCGTGCCTTTTTGACTGAAATAAGTGACAGGAAGACATGAAAAGTTCAGTTCCTGTGAACGCACAGGTTTTGTTTTTGGTTTGTGTTTCTAATGCTTCCCCCATGACATAAAGTTTGTGTAAACCTATGACATTTACACAACACATTGTGACGATTCTCTCTCTGCGTGACCTGTCCTCGGGAGTATTTCGCTGAGTGTCAGGAACGAATGTCCTTGATGGTAGACATTTCCAGAACAACCCAGGTTATGTTTTGTTTTGTTTTGTTTTTTAACCATCTTTTTGAGAAAAGGTTTCACTCTGCAGTTCAGATAGGTCTTGAACTCACTTTATAGCCCAGCGTAGCCTCAAACTCGCAGCAATCCTCCTGCCTCAGCCTCCCAAGCGCTGGATAACAAACCCAGTTTGATTGGCATAAATTTGCTCTGGTTGTAGATTTTTCTCTCAACAAATTCCTGAAAGTTACCACACAGTTCCCTGGCAGCAGTCTCATCTCCTTTTAATTTTGTTCCTTTGTTAGCAGCCACTGGGATACTATGGTGCTCTCTGAGTCAGCCAGACAGGGACAGGGTGATTAAGATCACCTTCCATCATAAAGCATCATAAAGATCCTTCACAGTGCCCCAGAGAGGCATAGTCACCTGCCCAAGACCACACAGCAGAGCCTGGGTGTGGTCCTAGGTCTCCGATGTTCAAGTTTTTTCGGATAACCATCCAAGCCTGAGTCAAGTATGAGGTGTGATCAAAAATGCGGTGAAGGTTTAAATTTTTAAAAATCTTATTACAATAGAAGACACATTGCCAGTAACCCTCCTTCAGTGTGTGGTCCCTCGATTTGAACTCATTCCATCCTTCTTGCCACTTCCAGAGGCAGTCTGGGAAGTCTTACTTCATGGAGGTCTTTACAAGGCATAATAAAAAACTAGGTGAATATTGGTGAAAGCAGGCTCATAAAAACATTTCAGTGTGTCTTCACCCACTTTATTCATCAGGCCTGGTACCATGTGACTCCTGGCTCTTCAAAGGCAAAATGACCTTGAAAGATCATCATTTTAATCGACTCAGGACATCCGGCAGCCGCAATAGTGCAGCTCTGGCACACGCCTGACACCTGTCATCCCAGCACTGGGGAGGCTGAGACAGGAGGATTGCTGGGAGCTCAAGGCCTCCTGAACTACTGAGTTCAAGGCCACCTAAACTGTCTCATGAAACCCTGTTTCAAAAAGACAAGAAATAAAGAAAAAAAATAACAGCTCACACATAAGAGGACTCTGACCTGCTGCTACACCAAGTGGGGAGAAAAATGGGTTCAGGTGTTAGCAGGGGTTTGAGGAAATTAATGACGTGTCTTTTACTGTACTATATTTTAAAATTTAAATAGGCACTGTTTCAATCCCACCCTTTACAGCTCTCTTGCCTGTGTGTTTACCACGGTTCCACTTTACTCAGTCGGCTTCTGAGGCGGCGCTTCCTGTAACTTCCTGTCCTGCGCTGCGTGTGTTTTCTCGGGGCGCTGAGGCCCTGCCAGAGGGGTGCTCTCTAATTATCTCGGCAGCTCCCTGTGGAAGGGGATCTAGGTTAGTCCCAGACTTGCACCACTGTAGTAACCGCCTTCCAGCGCCTATTAGCTGCCTTTTGCACGTTTATTTTGTATGTCTCTCTACACAAGAAATTCCTACCTAGGGCCCCCCCCCAATTCTTTTTAA
>PVJX010019378.1:0-34928 GCA_004027295.1 Dolichotis patagonum | reverse complement strand
ATGTTGCCTGGATCATTGGGGACACTATCACGAGAGTTTTGGTGGTAAGTGGTTAGAAGATAGAGCCCTGCTGTGAAACAGGACATTGAAATCCCTGTGCCAGTCTTTGACCTTGAGAAACTTACTGGTTTTAATTTCCTTACTTATAGTGAAAATAATACCCTTTATCTCCTGAAACATCTGAAGATTTAAAGTAGTAGAATGGCCTCAAGAGCACAGGTTTTAACTGTCCCTATTGAGGCTATAGCTTTTAACTGTGTAACGAAGAAATGTATTCAAATTATTTCTGTCTCTATGTCCTACCTTTCGAATAGTACAATAATAACATTACTTCATAGAATGGCATAGTAAGGAATTTAGTGCAGTGTCTGGCATGCAATGAGTGACACCTAGCACTATGTTATAAAAACCTTCCTGCAAGGGGGCAATACTTCATTAACTATCTTTTCTTGAATCTATGATCTTTAGTTGAACTATTTCCATACATAGTATTTTATACCTTTACAGAATGCAAGAATATTTGAAGTCTTGAAGTCAAATAGCTTTTTATAAGCTATATTATTTTCAGGCATAAAAACAGACTGTATACAGAGTTATCCTGAAATAATGAAATATCTTGAACAAGGTACTCATTTTATTTTCAAACAGCTTCTTTTTTTACAACTAATTTCCATAATTTTATAAAATACATAAGTAGTGCTGGCAGTAAAAATGAGAGTTAAAAAAATCATACATAAGCTCGCAATCAGAAATGACTATTGTTAATGTTTGGGTATTTATTGTCAGGTCATCTTTAAACAATTATTTGTTTTTAAAAAGGCTGAAAAAAGAGAAAAAAGCAGCAGAAATTCACAGAGTATTTGGAAAATTAACTTTGGGTCAAATACTGAATTTTTTTATACTTTTATATATAAGCATTTTTAGCCAACTTATCTTTGTCATTTTGTACAACAGTAAATTGTGATGGAAGTGGTTAAGTGACTTACTTAAGTTCTCCCTCGTGCTGAGAGGTAGTCACTACCTGCTAACAGATCTGGGTTTCTGGCTGTATGATCATAGGCCATATTCTTAATTTCCGTGCTGCATTACCTCTTGAGGGTAATGGTGTCTCCTGGTATCATATCATGATCATCTCCCGTGTAGTTAAGAATAACTTGAAAATTTAATTTTAGTAGCTGCAAAATAATGTTAATATGTAGGTGCATCAAAGTAATTTCTTACTTTGTAACTTCGTTTTATTTACAGTGGAGCATACTTTCTTCCACATTTTTTTTTCCATTTGCCCAAGCCTGTCACACAGGAAACAGAGCTCCTTTCCTATTCCTAGTGGGCTCACTACCAGCGGCTGGAGTCCCCTATGGACTCCATCTCTCCAGCTTCTGTTTCCTTGGCTCTGCTCTGAGTTCCAGGTCAGACACAGCTTCTGAGGAGAGAATAGGAGCAAGTGGAAGGGATTTTGAAACAGTATAGTAGAGTCAGGAGGAAACCTGGGTGGAAAGACAGAAAAGATAGCTGGAACTCTGAGTTTCCAATGTGTAAGTGTGTGTCACTGTATCATTCACTTTTCTGTCACTAGCACAAAACACTTGATACCTCCAAGCTAAAGAAGGAGAGGTTTACTTTTGCTCAGTTTCAGTGAGTTCAGAAAGAGTGGGGGAAAGGAAATGACACAGAAAAGCTGCTTGACCCTGGAAGCCAGGAAGGAGAGAGTGAGAGTGAGAGAGAGAGAGAGTGAGAAAATGCCAGGTCATACTCCTGCTGCGCTTCACCTCCTGATAGTACAGTCAATTATAACTCATGGAGTTGATTAATCCACTGATGAATATAGCACCCCCATGACCCAGTCATCTTTCAGAAGCCCCAACTCTGAATACAGGTGACTTTTAGGGACATATCTAAACCATAATAGTCACTGCTTCGTAATAAAATTTATTCAAGTGGATATATTGGCTCTTGGCTATAATCCTAACACTAATGAGTCAGGAAGTTGACAAATTTGGGCCCAGGCCTGACATCTTAACTTATGAGATTCTGCCTCAAAAAAAATTTTATATATATGTATAATTTTATATATATATATAATTTTATATATATAATATTATATATAATATTATATATAATATTATATATAATATTATATATATATCTGGGGACATTGCACAGTGCAAAAGCTTGGGTTCAATCCCCAGTACCCACTGACTGTCACTTCCCAATAAAAAGCTATCTATGTATTCATTCCTTCTTAATAGTCACTGTCAATAAATGGCCACCAAGACACAACCAGAGTCTGCACATTGTGACCTCACAGATAGTTCATTAATTACAGTTGTGTTCAGTGCACAGTGGAAAAGTACCGGAAGAGTTAACCTGGCCATGGAAGTCAGGGAAGAGCTCCTGAAGCAGTGGCATGTGAATAAAGTGCTTAGTAAAAGTTAGCCAGGCACCAGGGTAGGCCAGGGGCTGGGAGACAGGGTGGGTGTGACAGGCACAGAGTAAGGAATGGAGAGAGATGTGTTGAAAGGGGAAGGAGGGAAATTGAATAAAGAATTGTATTTATTTATGTCTTTCAAGGATCATATGAAATGTATCATATTTTAGTTTTTAACCTTCTCTCTCCACTTTTAGTTTTCTCCAGGGTGTTTTCATGTGATTGGAAAATTATTTGGCCTCCTTTTGAACAATGCCCAGCTGGGCCCTAGTCTCACAGAGAAGCTTTGTTTGGAATTATCAAATACAAGCATCCAGAATCTATCTCTGAGTAACATCCAGCTGTATAGAACCAACAACACAACTTTCTTTGGACTAAAGCAGACTAATCTCACCATGCTCGACCTTTCCCACAACAATTTAAATGTGATTGGTAATGACTCTTTTGCTTGGCTTCCACATCTGAAATATTTCTTCCTGGAGTATAATAATATAGCACATTTGTCTTCTCGCTCTTTTTATGGGCTTTTCAATGTAAGACACCTGAATTTGAAACGATCTTTTGCTAAACAAAGTATTTCCCTTGCTTCACTTCCCAAGATTGATGACTTATCTTTTCAGTGGCTAAAATGTTTGGAGTATCTCAACATGGAAGATAACAATATTCCAGGCATAAAAAGCAGCATGTTCACTGGATTAACAAATCTGAAATACTTAGGTCTATCTAACACTTTTACAAATTTGCAGACTTTAACAAATGAAACATTTTTATCACTTGCTCATTCTCCTCTACGTGTGCTCAATTTAACCAGAAATAAAATTTCAAAATTAGAGAGTGGTGCTTTCTCTTGCTTGGGTGACCTAGAGGTACTTGACCTTGGCCTTAATGAAATTGAGCAAGAACTCACAGGCCAGGAATGGAGAGGTCTAGGAAATATTTTTGAAATCTACCTTTCCTACAACAAAGACCTACAACTGACCAGCAATTCCTTCACATCAGTCCCGGGACTTCAACGTCTGATGCTCCGAAGGGTGGGCCTTAAAAGTGTAGACAGCTCCCCTTCACCCTTCCACAATCTTCGTAACTTGACCATTCTGGATCTAAGCAACAACAACATAGCCAACATCGATGAAGAAATGTTAGAAGGTCTTGAGAAGCTAGAAATTCTAGATATGCAGCATAATAACTTAGCACGGCTTTGGAAACATGCAAACCCTGGTGGTCCTGTTCACTTTCTAAAGGGTCTTTACCACCTCCACATCCTTAACTTAGAGTCTAATGGCTTTGATGAAATCCCAGCAGATGTATTCAAGGATTTGTTTGAACTTAAGAGCATCAATTTAGGATTGAATAATTTAAACATACTTCCACCTTCTGTCTTTGACCATCAGCTGTCTTTGAAGTCTTTGAACCTTCAGAAGAATCTCATAACATCAGTTGAAAAGAATGTTTTTGAGCCAGTTTTCCAGAATTTGACTTATTTAGATATGAGCTTTAATCCATTTGATTGTACATGTGAAAGTATTGCTTGGTTTGTTAATTGGATTAATAAAACCCATACTAACATCTCTGAGCTATCAAGTCATTACCTCTGCAACACTCCACATCAATCTCATGGGCTTCCAGTGATGCTTTTTGATACAGCACCCTGCAAAGACAGTGCCCCCTTTGAACTTCTTTTCATGGTCAATACCAGTGTGCTTCTGATTTTTATCTTTATTGTCCTGCTCATCCACTTTGAGGGCTGGAGGATATCTTTCTTTTGGAATGTTTTGGTCCATCGAGTTCTTGGTTTCAAGGAAGTAGATGGACAGCCAGAACAATTTGAATACACAGCATATATAATTCATGCTTACAAGGATAGAGATTGGGTGTGGGAAAACTTCTCCCCACTGGAAGAAAAAGACCAATCTCTCAAATTTTGTCTGGAAGAAAGAGACTTTGAGGCAGGTGCCCTTGGACTTGAAGCAATTGTTAATAGCATCAAAAGGAGCAGAAAAATTGTTTTTATTATAACACATCATCTATTAAAAGATCCAGTATGCAAAAGGTAGGTGAAGATTATGAAATTTTAAATACATACTTGTTTTCCTACTGAACTTTCAAATATCATAACTCAAAGAAATTCAAAAATAAAATTAAGGAGAAAATGCTGATTATTATGACACATTCAAGTAAATTCTAAAAAATTTTTAGATTGTTGGGCTTTTGTCTGTTAAAATGTACACTAATTATTTCATTTTTAAATTCTTAAAACTTAGATTCAAGGTGCACCATGCAGTTCAGCAAGCTATCGAACAAAATCTGGATTCCATCATATTGGTTTTTCTGGATGATATTCCCGACTATAAACTTAACCATGCACTCTGTTTGCGAAGAGGAATGTTTAGATCTCACTGCATATTGAACTGGCCAGTTCAGAAGGAACGGACAAATGCTTTTTACCATAAATTGCAAGTAGCACTTGGATCCCGAAATACTGTGTATTAAATTTATTTAGAGATTAAATAAGTAAAGGAGTAGCTTTCCAATTTAAAAAGTTCAAGGTAAATTTAAGTTCTACCAAAAAGTAATGTAATCTCATTATTCATATGTATAGGTGATGGTATTATATCTCTTTATAGAAATTCATTTCTGTGTTTCAGGCCTCTTATTGACAAATGACTTATCCAATCAAATAGATTGGATAAGATTAGATATCTATGCTATCTATTGGATAGATTAGATATCTATGCTTATCCATAGATATCTAAGCATGTAGATATCTCTTACTAATGAATATACAGTTGGTCACTGAGGACTATCACAGCCTCAAAATGTTTTAAAAGACTCCTCATTGAAGAAAACAGAGTCATGTTGCGTTTTTGTGATAATCATTTTTGGGCTTTGGAGATGTAGAGTGAAAGATAATTGTTTTAATGTATATAGACTTTTTCAGTTGTAAAAGTATAAAATATCTTTTAAAGTTTAATAACATGTGTTGTAAAAGAGCATAATATCTTAAAAGGTTTAATAACAGACATTTTCAGTTTGAAAGCTTCACATTTTAGTATCCCCATATTGAGTTTGCTAAATGTTAAATACATTTTTAAATTTGGTGTCAAGGGACATAAAACTTTCAGAGTTCATTTTAATTGCTTAATAAAATAAACACTATAGCAAACACTTATTTTTATTTTCCCAATACTTGAGTTTCTGCTACTAGAGTGTAGAAACAATTCTCTTACTTAAAAATACTGCAGAGATGCTTGCTTCTCAAGGTTATTTAGTAAACTGTCTTTGTGAAGCTAAAGAATTTTCTTTCCCTGATCAAAGACTCAGGAGATAGTGTTGGTCCTACTGAGATTCTTTGATTCCTGACCTTGAAAATTAAAATAACAAACAAAATCTTAGTGATGGTGAACATGTTATAATATATTCACATTAATTTGTTATTATGCCATTAAATTAAAGGCTATGTCTGTTTGTCTCTACTTAGATTGTACAAGTTTTATTTTTGTTTGGTAATAAAATGAAAAAGCTCAGTTTGTTTTGCAATAAACAGAATCTAAGTGTTAGAAATAGCTATGCATAGATTTTTGAAACATTAAATATAGTTTTTGCAAAGAAGATTTAAATTACAATGCTGAATTAATTTCTCTTCTTGAAGGGTTTATTCTTCTGCTAGATGTAAGTAGCATGAGATGTCACATTTTGGGGGCTTTGATTTAAATACTTTAGATTCTCAGGGCTAAATTCACATAACCCTAGAATTCAAAGTATTGTTGGTTCTGAAACAGTCTACAGTTAGATAACAGTGTGAATGTATGTATTTTCACTATTCTGTACCCCTACATGTAATTCTATAGAATTTTAGATAATATTTATTTTTAAATGTGATATAATCCTATTTTATTTTGGCATCATAAAATGAAAACTGCATAAAATGAAAGACTACTTCTTTTCTTGACATACTTTTATGTTATCTATCAATATTAACTCTTCACTAAAATATGCTTAAAGAAATATTTTTATAAATTAATCGTTGAATAAAAGCAAGGCAAGAAATAATTTTGTTTTTAGTTTCTTTTTTGTGTAATTATAAGATAATTGATCGATGATTGCAATTTAAATTGAGTTCAAATGTAATTTTTTAAAAACAACATTTTAAAACTAAACACTTAAGAGCTTGAGCTATAAAACATGACTTGTTTAAAGGATATAAGTAAAACTAATGAAAGATGTATGCACTGACTTGTATTTGACCTACACAGGAAGCATTATCGTGAACATCTGTATGCTGTCCATTTTAATTGTTCTCAGGAGGAGTTCATGTCCCTTGGGTTAAAGACAAGGGGATTACAGAAAAGGATGTTTGTCTGTCTGCCTATTTAATTTCCATAAGTGACTTGACTTGTTAGAATAGTCTCAAGGGGCCACTGTATAATCTGTTCACTCCAATACCTTCCTGTTTTCACCTTGCAAAACCAAATCCAACTTAATCAACATTGACTTTTAACTAAATTTTAGTATTTAGGTTTTGCCTAAAAAGATAGCTTTTAGATTCTATAAGAAGTACATGTGATAAATTTACTAGTGAGGAGGGTGTTCTTCAAAGCCACTTATTTGACAGTGTTTATTAAAATATATATACTTTAGAATGTTTTTAAAAGCGGCTCAGTAATAAACAATTAGTAAATGTAAATACTTCAAATCAAAAAATCTTTCTTGCATTGAATAGAAACAAGAAGTGAACAAGTGGCACTCTGGGCTGAGGGACAGGAATGTAGAATGGCTGCAGTAGGCACTAGAGATCTTCTGAGGGTGATGACAATATTTCACATTTAGATTATGGTTATGATAATATGACTATGCAAGTTTACTGAAAAAGCTTGAATTGCATACTTAAAACAGATGAGATTATGGTATGCAAATATATATTCATAAAGCTCTTAGGAAGAGAGAAAATGATGAACTGTGATGTAGCTGTTTACTTAGCCTGCCCTGCAGGGAGTACTGAAGCTGGAATGGCTCGGAATTGGTACAAATTTAAGCAAAAAGGCAGGACCTCGCTATACCACCACATAAGCCAGTCATGAGTAATGCCGGCAGCCACAGGTAGGAAGTATGACCTTGAGCAAAAAGTTCTGCCCAGAAAAAGTGCTAGAGGAGAGCTTAGTGCTAAACCTTCGAAAGTTAACACAGTGTACAGCTGGAGAAATAAGAACCAGGATCACTGGGGGAAATCTCTTTACTTCACTCCAATATCCATACCTTCTAAGATATTTAAGAAGTAAAAGATACACGGCTTAATTAGTTTCTTTTGGCACTTGTGCAAATTTCCAGCCTTTTAAAAATATTGTTAAGTAAAATCTCTTCAGGAAATTCTGGGAAACATATGGCTTCATAGAAAGTCATTTTTAAAAAAGGAATGTTTTAATAGTTTTAATTTCCTGTGGTCAAAACAGCTGGAAACATACTTGGAGTTGAACAAGTTGTGCTTTAACTCTGCACTGAAGGAAGAGACACATGACAGGACAAATCAGTAGGAAGGTATATGGAAAAAAAATCCATTATATATGATTTGGATCTGGGATGAGAAATTTAAGAGTAAGGAGGCTAGAGAAAGGATAAAATTATAATTTCTAAAGAAACTCCAATCATGTATCCAAAAGAGGAATGGCACAGTGATTATTTATTTATTTATTTATTTATTTATTTTAGTCTGCATTCAGTCAAAATGATGAAGTGATCATGATTTTTGGATTTTACAATATAAAGTAATATAGTCTGTAAGGCTGCTTATATCCAGTAGGAGAACTCTAACTTCCTATAAGTGCCAGGTTGCCAACATGCTTCTAACAGTTACCTTTTTTCTGTCAGTGACTACCTGATTTTAAGTGACAAAAACACAAAGTTGTTTGGACAGAACAGGATAATGTTTGTGGTATGATATAACTGAACTGGGGAAAGAGTAAGGATGTAACTATGCCTCACAGGAGCTAGAACCAGGGGCTGAAGCACCACCAGATCTGGCATCTACTCTTCTCTGATTGTTGGTGAGGTTGGTTTACACGTCTAGAAACATATTTGCCCAGGGTCTTAGACAATTTTATGGCTGTAACAAAATACCCGCTGATGGGTAATTCAGTAGAAAAAAAACTTTATTTGGCTTGCAATTATTCTGACTAGAAAGTTTAAACAGTATCATGTCTGGTTAGGAAAGCCCTGGATGAGTCAAAATATGGGGAGGAGCATAACACCAACTAACAATATGCACCTGGGGCCAAGACTATTAATGGCTTTGCTTTGCATCAGCCCCCTCTCAGGAGAGCGAATCCAATCCCAGGAGACCTGACCCACTCCCCTGAGGTGGCATTAATCCATTCATGAATGCTGAGGAATACTTGCCTCTCAGTGCCACTTCTTGAAAGTTACATCACCTTGGCACCATACACTGAAGACCAAGCTTTAGCACATGAATCTTAAGGAGGCAAAGCACATCCAAACCACAGCACCCAGGAGCTGAGGCTGTCTCACCTCAGTAATGGATAATCTCCATTCCCCACTCCTAATTTTAAAATCTGACTCTTTGAGCTTGGGATGCATGTCCATGTTTGTGGTTATGGGACTTGATTTCTGTGGCTGGCAGCACCCTCTGGAACCTTGTGAACAGGATAGCATGAGAAGTAGTCCATCCCCCAAAAGCAAGTGCCACTTCCCAAAGGCAGAAGCCAGGCAAGCAAAGTAGTTTAGTTTATGTCACATACAAGACATATGCACTATGATTCAGCAAGTTCGGCCAAAAAGAAAGCTATGTTGTAGTTTCTTCTTCTCTCACAGCTCTTTCTTTTTAAGAAATTTCTGCTTTTGGATGACACTTAGCATTTTATTACTGAGGCATTTTGATCACAGAATCCTTCTTATTCTGTAACTCTTCTTGACATTCTGCTAAATATGTATTCTGTGTAGCACATTTTTAGAAACATACTACATAGACTTAATTATTCTAGATCTCCTCGTAGTCTTTATTAAATCTCATTTTACACAATTTCTCACCTTAAACTCTATTCCATAGGCTTCGCTGCCTTCTTCTCCACCTCTGCCTCTATTTCAGAAGCCTCCAAATGTACCCCATTCTTGCTAGTAACTTGTTCTAGCCTGCATTTCAGCAGCATTTCCTGCATCACTCTTCAGTATCTAGATGAAAATGGTTTTGACTTTAGAATCAGTGTGAGGTTGGAAAATCTAAATACCAACTAGGGAAGTGAATCAGTGGAAAATAAAGAACTGTGAAGCCTGTAGTAGAAAGCATATGATCTTATCTGAGTTTTAGAGAAGATACAATTAGTTCATAAAAGTTTGAGGTTCTAGTAATGCCAATACTTATATACAATTAAGTTCAAATTACCTTGTCTAACATTTAGTACCCTTCACAACTAGAGGGAGTTTATCTTTCTGGCCTGATTTTCTTTTAATTGCATTTCCTATTCTTTATACCAGTTCCACAAAGTCACTCTGTGCACCAGCACTGTCACACCAGTGCTGTGTACACCGGTATATATTCCTCCTTCTGCACACAGTGGCCCTTCTTCTTCTCTCCAGCAGTGAGTCAACTCTTGCAGAAATCCTCTCCTCCTTCCATCCCTATGACTTTACCCATCCTCTTAGTCTAACAAGACAATGTGTTTGGGGCCCTGTATATTTATGATTCTGTCCTTAATCTTTGGAATCGGAGCACCCAGAACACATCCCTTTCATCTTGGTAATCTCAATGTCCAGAAGAATGTAACAGTAAGTTTTCAAACAATAAGCTTTTGGAAAAGCAAATGGTAAATGGAAATTGTAGCAATGAACATATTTTACTATCAGGAAGTTTTATGTCCAGTGGTTCTCTTTCTGGAAACTCAATCAGAGAAAATAAAGATGTTCCAGAATTCCTTTGTGCTTTCAGCAACCCTGCAATCCCTACTCCAGAAACCTGCCAATTTAGCCTATATCAATAATACAAAGATTTTAAGAATACTACTTGCAAATTTAAATTCCATTTTTTTCATGATCTTGGTTTTCTCTTCCCTTGCTTTATATCCATCCATTCCTTCATTCTTCTGTAACCTGACACACAGTAAGCAAGCACGAAGTATTTGCTGACTGAGTGGTTAAATGGTCAAGTGAATGAATTCTGGTACTCAGAACTACTTACAGCTCTGCCTCACAGCCTTGACCTTTTCAAGTTCCATCCATGTGTCTGCCCAGTGAGGTGCTGTATCCCCTGCTGTCCCACTTCCAGCTTTTCTTGGCTTAATTTTCAGTCACAATGATTCAATCAGGTAGTAGAGTTAGAAGCACATTTATTTTTTAAGATGATGGGTTAGTTAGACTTTGATCCTGCTGCTTGAATGGAAAGGCCTTAAACTCTCAAGGTATCTAAACAGAACATGACCTTGTCATCTAGTGTTGTGGGTGCAAAAATCTGTACAAACCTTGGGTAAAGGAATCTTTTCCTTGGCTGTGTAAATGAGGAAGAAGCTCTCAGGTCAGCGTGTTTCTCCACTGTACCATCCTTTGGTACAAGGGTGTTTAAAGAGTTGTTCTTCTGCACAATTTGTTTTGGTTGAAAGTCTCAACTGAGATCAAGACCGGGTCAGGTGAGATTATCTTCCTTGGAGAAACACTGTTACCTAAGCAGTCATAGGAAACAGAGGTCCCTCTAGACTTCTCTGATAACAGTGCAACCTCCTGGCTGGGAGTTAAATGACTGTAATTCTTCTGAATTACACCCATTTCTGGTGGCCTCTGTGGCATTGTCTGCCCTTAAAGTGTGCTCTACCAGTGTTGTGTCCCAGCCTGAAAGAGCAGAGCCACCTACAGTCCCCTTGCTTGCTCTGACTCCTCTGGAAACACCTGACGACTTCTGAACATAATACTAAAGTATATAAAGGGAGAGAAGGTACTTAAGAGATGGTCCAGGACTGTGGTTAAGAAATTGAACTTTCTGATAATCCTGGAACAATGGGTTTTGGGCATTTTACCTTTGAGTAAACTCTAGGAGATGCTCTAGATCACACTCCAAACCTAAACAGCAGAACCATCATAATATATCCTACATTTACCTTTTATCTGTGTTATTTTTCTTTTTATTTATCTTCAGTCTTCTGTCTTTCATATTCTGTTCTCCCTACATTATACTCCATTCTGGAGACATGATATCATGGCTTTAGTAAAATTTGGAAATCCCCAGAAGTATTAGGAGATGTTGTGGAACTATTAAGAGATGGAGCTTAATGGAAGTTCTTTGCATCACTGGGATGATGTCTTTAAGACAAATTAGGGTAGTTTTCATGTGATACCTTGTTAGTCTTCCTTGGCCCTTGCTGTCTCTACTTCCAGACTTACAATGTGCTCCTTATTCTACACTACCTACTACTTTATTGTCCACTAGCTACCATCTGTCATGGATCTAGGACCTGCATCAAGCCATTTGGACTTTCAGCCTCCAAAAATGCGTCCTAAAAAATCTGCTTCTTGTAAAAATAGAAACTATGATGATGAAATGCTGACTAATATACATGCTTGGCAGAAAAATACAAACACTGAGTGGAATCCTAATACTGTATGTGTGTATGTAGAGGTTATCTTTGCTGTATGAATCTCTTACCAAAATTCTATGATACAACATGGAAAATATCATTCAGAAATATGATGGTTAAGTTTCAGAAGGTCTATCACTCTCTCTTTAATGTTAACTTTTGAAGTGGCAAAGAAATGCTCTGTGCCTGAGTTATGTTCATAAAGCTTAACGGAAACTGTAAATTGGTAGCTGCACTTTTAATTTGATAACAGTGAATGGTAAAACTGTTTATTTTAGCTCTGTACTACAGCAGACAATCCTAATTACCTACGCAACAAACCTCTCCATCTCATACTGTTCCTTGGTTTGTGAACAACCATATTTTCTCGTATGGAGCCCCTTTCCAACACTAGCAGATGTACAGTGATTAAGAAGTGTGATAGTGCTATTGCTTTTCACTTGTGATTAGTTTAGGGATGGACTTTTGATCTAACTCTGGCCGATAAGGCTTAATTGTAAGTTAGCTTGAGAAGCTTCTAGAAAGTATCTTGTAAAAAGAATATAGAGCTGTCTTGCCTTAAACACAATTAAGTGGAAGATGATAGGTGTCATAACACCATGACAATGCATAAAAACAAAAGAAAGGTCTTGAGTCTTTGAAGACATTGATAATTCCCTTCACCAAGCACTTGGACTATTCAAACACAGGCTTTATGCAGCTGATTGTACCTGCCCTGACCATTGGTCTTGCCCTCTGCCCTCTCCACTGCATTCCATCTGCTATGACACTCAGTGGATACAGTCATGGTCTATTGTCATGATCTCTTGCTGCTTTTTGATGAATTTAAAATTGTCCCTTTTATTATTATATTAATATTTGTCATGCAGTAGCATTCAGAATCCTCAAACAAATATCAAGAAAATGTGCCTATGGCTTTATGAAGGATTATCTCTGTTTTGCTTTCCTTCTTCATGTGCTTATCATGCAAAACAAATCCTAAGACACATTTGTGAACCAAATGGTACAAAACTGAATAAATTTAGAAGTAAATGTAGTTGTAATTTCCTTCAAGATCTTTTTCTCTAGTTGCTAATTGTAACCCTGTGTCACTATGATAAAATTTAACTTGTCCTGAGAGTGTACCATTGCTAGGCTCTGTTACAGTGATCTCTCATGTATTAAGTAGTGTAACTCTCACGAGGGACTAGTATTATT
This sequence comes from Dolichotis patagonum, assembly GCA_004027295.1. Taxonomy (NCBI): domain Eukaryota; kingdom Metazoa; phylum Chordata; class Mammalia; order Rodentia; family Caviidae; genus Dolichotis; species Dolichotis patagonum. The sequence goes on along the minus strand of PVJX010019378.1, from coordinate 21,734 downwards.
GCCCCTGAGCTATAATTGAAGACACCAGAAACAAACAGAAATGTCAGTGTTGTAAGAGGCAGAGATGGGGTTCAGGTCCAAGTCTCCAATAGTATAATACCTCCTTGTGCGGCTTAGTAAATATTTGCTGAATCAACAGCTGTCTTTTTATTATTTGGAAGTTTTAAATTTTTTCTGATAAACTTTTGATTTTTGTTATATAGTCTCTTTCCTTGGTGACATGTTAATTAAAGCAATTTAACTAGATAAACAGATTAACTACTCAGTCTGTTTTAACTTCATATTTTCAGAACATAACATTTCTTCATAGCAATATGATCCTAACTTTCTTACAATTTTCTAATAATCTTTTTCAGTGATGTATCCAGGCATTATTATGTACATCAGAAAAATAATAAAATTCTTAATTAATGAATAAAAGCAGAATTGTATCACGTAAAATACTACGTCAACAAAAAATCAATATCATCACAGGTAGATAAAATCACTTGCTATATTTACTTTTGTCTCATTAGTCTTGAAATAATGGCTTAGTCACACCACTGCAGTCTATCTCCTAAGGCTTATGTCAACAGAACTGCTGCTAGTTAATTAACAGAGAACCTTAGTAGCATCTAGCATCTGTCTGAAAGACTGTTGATAGATGTACAATAGGTTAAAAGACCTAGATCTTCCTAAGAATTGTTTATCATGTAGCAATTACATGTCCTTTTCAAAGGGAACAGCTTCAAACAAAAGGATCAATCATTAATTCATTGTCCCTTTTTCATAAGGCTGCCTGTTCAGAATGCTACATCAATGACCTTAACTGAAAATGGACTCTTTTTCCTCCCTTTCCTTTTTATGCTTTCAATCATTCTTTCTGCAGATTTGAAACAAGTGTGTGATTATCATTTTAATTTATGACCAGATTTTTAGGAACAAATGCATGCACTAAAGACCTTCATGGGAATAGCAATACTAGCAAGACATTGCATGCTGTATCCCCCAAATTAATACCTCAATAATGGGGGTTGGTTTAGCTCAGTGGCATAAGTGCCTGCTTGGCAAATATGAGGTCATGAGTTTGATCCCTGGTACAAAAAAAATTAAATAACATATTCATTTCCCATGACCGACATAATAATTTTCCACAAACTTGGGGCTTAAAGCTACAGAGATTTATTCTCCCACAGTTCTGGAAACAAGAAGTTCTAAATTGACTGTGGAGCTATACTCTCTGAAACCTGTAAAATACGACTTCTTGGCCTCTTCCTAGAGTTCATTTGTGACCATCAGTCTGTGATGTTCCTTGGTTTTCAGCTTCGTGTAATTTCATTGCAGCCTCTGTCATAGTGTGGGTCTGTGTTCAAATTTCCCTCTACTTGAAAGTTGATCAGCCACATTGGATTAGGGCCCATCTTTATGACCTTAGCTTTACTGCATTACACTAGGCCCTCTTAGCTATGTTTCCACATTTCATGGTGCCAGTTATGCAAGGTCAATTGCAATCTAAGCATATTATTATCACACAATGAGGAATTAAGATACTTTGAGAGAGAGAGAAAGAACAAAGGATCAATCATTACATAGCATGTATTACAGCATATTATTATAGTTGTTCTATTTTATTATTATTCTTGATAATGTCATCCTGAATCTAAATTATAAATCAAGCGTTATTATATGTATGGATAAACATACAGAGGTGTATAAATATAGGATTGGATACTCTCTACTGTTTCAGGGACTCACTGGAGTTTTGCAATGTATCCCTTATGAATAAGGGAAGACTACTGTATGTCTCTAAAGATGTTATATCCAAATAAATTCACATTCAAAGCAATGGGGTGTTAAAACTGAAGCATAACTTTTTTGAAGGATAAAATTCAACCCATAACAGATAGTATGCATGCAATCACATCCAAGAAACAAAACACATAAATACATGGGATCTGGGAGTATGCAGTTTTTTGTAGTTTTTTGTAGTTTTATTAACAGTACACATGAAAAGTATGTCCACATACAGGAAGGAAATGGTTAGTACTGGAAGCATAGAAATACCTACATCAGATAGATGAATGAATGTACCATTATACAGATAGGGTTGCTCCTCTGAGAAGGAGGAACATGATTTTTTCTTATGACTAGTGTTTCCTTTGTATAAGCTACGAAATTCACTTCCTTTGCTTGGACTCCATATTCACCTAGAAGTCACTGAAACTATATTGCTTAGCTTTCCATAGATTGGACAAAACATAACATCTATAAATGAAAAGTGTAAAGTTTTGCTTTGGTGTACAGCCTTAGAGGGGTCTGTTTAAGGTTGGCTGGCTCCAACGCAGAAACAATGTGGAAGAATAGCATGGTAGAGGAAAGCTCCGCATTACATGGTGACCAGGAATGAGAGACAGAAAGGAAGAGCCAGCAGCAAGAGTTCATCTTTCCAGGTTGTGACCTCAGAGACTTGCTTCTTTCAGTCAGATGCTACTTTGAACACATGAGACTTTCAACAGACATTTTAGAGCTAAGCAATAACATAAGCCAACTTGGTCTTAAAAGAAATTCACCTCATGAGGAGAGAACTGAAGATGTAACACTCTGCATCTGAGTTCCCTGAGTCAGGTTAGAGGGATTTCATGCTCACTAGCTGGTGAACTGAGAAGATACTGGGCCGATCAGATTTCTGAGCCTGAAAAATCAGAAATCTCCAGGTGTGTCAGCTAGGGGATCTGCTTCCAATGAGTGGATCATGCTTTCAAGCTTTCTTTTGCAGTGGTCCTTCTCTGCTGCCTGTCCCTTCATGTCCTTCAGGAGGACTCAAAACTTAGATGGTGAAAACTCATGTCCCCAAAATGGCCTTTGTTTGTATTGAGAGCAACCTAACATATTAGGATTTAACTGATGTATGAGTCAGAATCAAGATTCTTAGGAAACAAACAAAAAAGTCTGGAAATAATCTGCATCCTGAGCTATATGAAATGCTCCCATGCTCTGGTGGACCCCACGCACTCCAGAGCCTCCCTGGTGAGTTGCTGCAGGAAAGCAGACAGGTGATAAATGGGAGGTGTTGATGCACCCAGACTGCTTTGGGTGGCTTTGCATTATAACAATTGGCACAGCACTCCTGCTTGACCCTGAGACCTTACCTCTTTCCATTGCCGAGATATCTATAGCTTACATTCTCTTTCCCTCATTTTGATATTTCATTGTGTGCTTCACATGCTGACAACTGTATACCCTTGCCTCTTCCGACATCTGAATATGATCCAGTCTTGCTGCTTTTTCTCTTCTCTTACACACACAAGTGCTCTACTTTCCCCAAGCCAGTGCTGACTGAGGTAGGGCTGCCCACTGTTCATATTTTCTGAGGTATTCACCTCATACAGCATCTGATAGGAAAATCATTATTCCAGGCTTTGAGAAAAGCACATCTTTTTCTTTGTCTCTCAGTGCTTTTTGCAATCCTGAAGTAGAAAAAGTGCCTGATATACATTTGTTGATGTTGCTAACTGGATGCAGAAATAGATTATAAGAGAATATCAATACCATAAGCAGAAAATTAGTTAACTGTCTACAGGAAAACAAAACTTAGCATTGCCATGGAACTTTACCATAGCTCCATATCCAGTTTGATAACTTACTAAAAATTAAAGTGCGTAATCATGAATGTCAGTTTATTTATTCACTACCAGACTATTCATCTTGCAGAATTTCCTTTCCCCAAATAAAAATCCTTATACCAATGGATAATTCTCAATTTTTTTCAATTTTTTTGTACCAGGACTTAAACTCAGGATCTTGCACTTCCCAGGTAGGCGCGGTAATCACGGAACTATATCCCCAGCCCCAATTCTCAATATTTTTAAACCTTCTTTAATGCTGAGCTCACACTGGTATATAAGTTCACACTGTTACACTCTACCTTTCTTGTTCATTAATTATACTTTTATTTTATGAAAATATAAAACAAAATGTCATAACAAAATAAGAATAACAATAATTAATACACTATCATTATCCTTAAAGTAGTGATTTAGAATACAAGACATGAACAGGTAATAAAAAAGAAACAAGTAATAACATAAGAAAGAAACAGATAATAACTCAAAACCTTATTTACAGTGGACTAAGAGATTGTAAACTAGTAAGGTAAATGAAACTAATTATTCATATATATTAAAATATTTTAAAATAATAGAATATGTAATTCTGGAAAGTATTTGAACTTCTACTAATTTTCCTACTTATTTCTCTTTTATTTTTCTCTACATATAATATATATGGTGCTTTTCCAATGAGAGAAGCTATGAGATATTTGAGCTTTGTGCCTGACATTTTTCACATAACATGAAGTTCTCAAATTGCATCAATTTATCTACAAACATCCCATGTTTGTCTTTATGGCAATGTAGCACTCTATTGTGTATAAATGCCACATTTTTCTTATCCATTCATTTGGTTATGGACATACATGGTTTTTCCACGATCTACTTATTATAAATTACTCCTGTAAACATGAGGATATGTGTAACACTGTAATAGGATGATTTTAACTTTTTTGGGAAGATACCTAGAAGGGGAATACATGAGTAACATGGAATTTTTTACTGATGAATTGAGGAATTTCTTCAATGATTTCTTCACATTAAGCAAAATGTAACTTATTCCACTTAATGTCTTACTTTTCCTATCCAACTTTAAGTTTGTCATTTGTAGATAGGCTTTCTGATTAGTGTGTGCAATGGTTGATATATTGAGTCAACTTGAGAAGTCTAAAAGCTCAACTAAACAACTCAGCGGCTCTGCATCCTGGGATGTAGAAGACATGCCTTTACCGCTCTAGGATATTGTTCATTTTGTCAATCTGAGAAGTTTAGAAGTTTAACTAAGTGCTTCAGCAGGGTGCCAGAGTCCTTACTTTGTAAATAGCCTCAGTCTGATCAAGAGGAGAACATGGAGATGATATGAATGTAAAAGACCCCTCTTCCAGGGCGGTTAGCCCGCATACAGGGAAAGGGAAATGAGGAAGGACTGATTGCTGGTTCTTCAGAGGAGCTCCAGTCTTCAACTTCAGCTTGGACTTTGTCTTCTGGCTTCAGGTGCAGACTGTTCAGTTTTCACCTGGGACTCTTCAGCCTTCCAGTGTTGATTCTTCAGTGTTCCGTCATAAGGCCAACAGCCTCCTGGTAATGACTTGCATGGAACACTGCAGTAAGCTCAGGACTGGAACCCTCATCCTCCAGCCTGCAGACACCCTCTGCGTGCTTCCTCAACTCTGTGGCTGACCATCTAAGCCAGTCTTGTAATTTCTTATATATTTGTATATCTTGTGTTGTCTCTGTTCTAGCAAATCCTATTTGATATAGATTTTTGTATTACAGAAGTGGGGTCTTTGCTGTAACTATTCCTGACCATGTGGCTAAAGAGCCTTTGGGAATGGCTTGTGGGAAGAGTTTGGAAAGATTTGGAGATGTTGCCTGAAAGAGTAGCACTGGAATGCCTTGGACTGTTCTGTATGGGAGATGCTGGTCAGAGTTTTAGAAGACAAGACAGCTGATAGAAATCCTTCTGGTAAAGTCCAGGCCCTGGAAATTTCAACTGGAAAAAGGACTACATTGGTTGTTGGAGTCTAGATGATGTGTGCTATGGTTTGGCAGAAAGTCTGTCCACACTTTGTTCCTGTTCAGAGACTTTGCCTGAGCCTGAGATTAAGGGGAGTGGACTAATTAATATTGCAGAAGAAATTTCAAGGCAATTGAATGTTGAGGCTGGGACATGGCTATTGTTGGGAGCTTTTAGTCAGATTTATGTTGCAAATCAAGAGCAAAGAGCCCAGTGGGATGATTTAAAATACTGTGAGTTTGGCCAGAAAGGAAGCTCCAGTAAAGCTGTGGATTACAAAGATAGAGCTAAAGAGATCTCCATTACTGAGAAGGAACAGGAAAATATAAAAGGTGGCTTGAAGGCATCACAAGAAGCAGGGAATCTCCACTGTTTGCTGCCTCAAAACTGAAAAAGTGAACAACTTTGCTTTGAAAAGAAAGCCCAGAGTATATGTGCCAGAATGGTAGCAGCTTAGAAAATTTGTTCCTCAGAATTGGATTCAGAATTCCCAGAAATCCAGGCACTTGACCCCTACAGCCAAGAAAGAGGAACGCTTAGCTACTGCTCCAGCTGACGGCAGATCGTCACATCACCCACATGGTGCTGGTTTTAGACATGTACAGAATGCAAGACTTGTGGGGTTAAGAAGGTTTCCACCCTGATTTCAGAAGGCCTGGGACACCAGGCAGTGTGCCACTGAGAGGGCAGTGTGTGAAGCTGTGAGTATGAAGCCAGATGTGCAGTGCAGACCCCAGGAGTTTGGAAAAGCCAGGAATGTGGATATCTAAGGAAAGCTGCAAGGAGGGAGCAAAGCAAGTCTAAGAGAAAGTCCATGGGAGCTACAACCACCAGAAGTGCTATAGAGGTAGAGTCACTCAAGCCCTTTGGAGCTCACAATTTGCCACAGATTACTTCAGATGTTGGACATGGAGCCACAGGACTTAATGTCTGCCCTGCTGGATTTTGGACTTGCTTTGGTTGGAATCCTTTGCATCCCCTGTTTGTAACTTTTGGAAAGAAAATGTTTATCTTGTGCCATTGAATATTTAAGTGTTTAACTTTTCATTTGTACAGGGTCTTTGCCTTACATCTTGGAGGAGACTTGAAATTTGAACTTTTCAGCAATGCTGAAACTGTTAGAACTTTGGCTACTCTTGCTTTTAGGTAAAGGGATGTGCATGAGTCTTTGGGGAGAACAGGGGCAGCCTGTTATGGCTCTAATCTAATATAATATTGATAGACTTTAATACTGGTTCTTAAGGATTACTAAATTTATAATGTTAAAGTTGTGAAATCATAAGAATAAGCTTGTCTTTGTATCTAGAAACCTGTTTAAAGAAATGTGTCTGGTTGCCAAGTTGACAAACAGTGGATTAGAATGATTGATACATTGTGTCACCTTGAGAAGTTTAGAAGTTTAAGTCACTCAGCATGGGGTAGGGTCCTCACTTTGTAAACATCCTCATTCTGTGCCAGAAGAGAGAATGGAGATAGTGTGAGTGCTACACTTGTTCTAGCAGCGGCTGGCCTGCTTACAATATAAGGGAGGGAAAGAGGCTTACTCGCCTTCCTTCTGCTCTTGTTGCTTTTGCTGCCTTTAAGTGTTGCCCCTGTGTCATGTCACCCTGGCTTGGAGCTAGCTGATTGTGGACTGAGACCTCCACAAATTGTGAGCTAAATAAATCTTTCCTTCCTTAATTTTGGGTTAGGTATTTTGTCTCAGAAACCAGAGAAAAGTAACAAGAACAGTGTGATCCATATACATTTTACATAGTGTACATAGTGTACTGGTGTATGTGGATTTTCCGGCTTCACCTCTCTAGCCCAATTTTGTTTCTAAATTCTTGGGTGAAGCACCTTCCGTTGTTCCCATACGTCACTCGTCACTCGTAGTGACACCCTTTGAGCAGGACCCTGGGGCTGGGCAGGAGGGCACTGCTCTTTGGAGCATAGGTCCTTGAGTACCTCTTTTTAAGCCACTGTCCCTCACATCACAGAACTGGCCCTGATTGTACTACCTCTGGCTCTGTCAGACAGGTTGAATTCCAGAACCTTGCCAGCACAAGATTGTATTCCCCTGGGTTTTTCTCAATTTCTTGTTCCAGCCCCTAGCTGGAGAATCTGGTAAAAAGCTCTAAGAGTGATGGAGAAATCTGAGACTGCTCCTTTAAGGCTGAAGTCAAGGAGAGGAGCCAGGGTTTCTATTGCAGGTGAAGCCCCAGAGCTTCTGTCTGGGGCCCAATTAGCAGGGAGCTTAGCAGGGTTTTTGTTTAGCTTAGCAACCGCCTGCGCTGCCCTAGGGGCCGGTTGGGCCTCCCGGGGAAGCTGAGGTCGCTGCAATCTGAACACTAAGGCGAGTGGCGCTGGCGAGGTGGAGGCGCCCTTGGCTGGGCTCTCCAACCCCCGACCCCCAGACCCGGAAAGGGGCCCTCAGTAGCAGGACCAGGCCGTCCTCGGGAAAGTTCTGTCCCAACTGTGCGGAGCTGGGCGCCCGAAGCTGGTCACCGGCTGGCGAGAAGCAGACTTGTCCGGAGTTTCGCGGGGTGCGGGAACCCCAGCACCCTCGCTGTCCCCCAGACCCGGGCCGCCCTGTCCCGATCCCCGCGGGGGGCCGATGCATGGAGCCCTGCAGCCAGGCTCCCAGTCTTCCTGCGTTTCCAGCGGCAGCGAGAACAGCTTTTCCAAGGGCGCGGCATGAAGGTCGCTGTGTTGGACCTTGGGTCTCTCTTTGCCAAACTTTTCAAGACCTCGAAGGCGTCCCCCGCGGTCCCCTCCCCGGTGGGCTCCTCCAGCCACTCGGGAGGCGCAGGGTCTGCGGGCGCCGTCCCGACCCCGACCCCGGCCCCGGCCCTGACTCCGACCCGGACCCTCCTCCCGGCGGCGGCTCCCGGCGCCTCCTCAGCCTCGCGGGGGGCGCCCGCCGCGCTGCACCCTCTGCTCGCCGCCGCCCACGCTCGGGTCTCGGCCGCAGAAGCCGCAGGGCCTCCTTTGCCCTGGGCCGGTAGCTCCAGAGCAGCCAAAGTCCCGCCCGCGCCCCCGCCACCGCCTCTGCCCCGGACCAGCGCGGAGCGCAGCGCCCCCGGGTCCCCGGCCCGGCTGGCGGCCGTGGCGCGGCCGCGCCCCGGGAGCCCACGGCGGCCTCGGCAGCCTGGCCCGGGAGGGCGGGAGCCCAGCGCTCGCAGTGCGCCGGGGCCTGGCCCCAGGGCCCTGCTCGTCACCTTGCCTGACATCGGCGAGGAGTGGCCCTCGGACAGCGACTCGGAGGACGGCGCCGAAGGGTGAGTAGCGCTGTCCGTCTTCGCCTGGGAACCGCTTGCGCCACCTCCACACCCTCCTTCCAGGCAGACTCAGAAAACGCGCAGTTTGCAGTAACTTCCGACAGCTCCCCAAATCCCTCCATGATTGGCGCTCCATGCACTTTTGGGGGTCCGGAATTCTTTGGATTTAGAGTCTTTTCAAAGATCACGCTGCTCCGACTTTGCTGGAGTAATCCTCTGCTTGCTTAGCAGGGGAGAGGCAGGAAGCTTTGAAGGCAAGGAGAATTTAATGTTTCTTTTCCATGGAAGCACTGATATTTGTCAGTCTGATTTTTCTCAAAGACTTTTAAAAGGGGTCTTAAAGCCTCTTCTTGCCTGCAAAGTGTATCAGGTGTGCAAGAAATACACCTTGGCGCCCACGATTTGATTTTAATGACTGTGACACTATTTTGCTTGCTTTCCAAAGATCAGCCTCAGTCTTAACCCAAGGGAGATGGGTTGTCTTTGTGTGACATACATAGCACGTCGTAGTCAGACACAAAGGGGATTTGTAATGCTCCGGAAGCGTCTGACTGTATCCCCTGGAGGTCCTGAGTCCTTGCTCTAGAGCTCTGAGCTAGTACCAATAGCAGTGATGCGCACCATTACTATAGCAGACTATTTTAGAACTAAGGTGAATTTTAGTTTTTAATGTGCAGAGAATGCAGCTAGCAGTTCTTCGGTGAATACGAAAATTTCATCCTTTTGAAAGAAGAAAAGTGAAATGGTCAAAGTTACATCTGGGAGCTTGTTCATAGATTATAATCTAGTATAAGAAGAGTCCTAGTATTGGGCCAAGTATCACCCCAGCCCGCCCCCTCCAAAAAGAGTCACATCTGTACGACTTTTACAGTAAGACTGACCCTAATTCATTCACAGTTTATATTATTACACTTTCACAGTATTGTGTGTCAGTGCTGTTACAGATAACCAAGTTGTCAGATAACATCAGGTTGTCTCCTTTCATTTAAAATATTACATTATCAAGTGTGTTTTTCAACTTCCCCTTGAGGAAAACCTCATCGCATTTGGAAAACTGACTGGAGTCCATATACCTAAGGAATTAGACCTTTGTTATTAGCAACTGGTCCTTAACATTTATGCAGTTAATGTTTTATGAGCCAACAGATCTACACTGACCTTAAGCTCCAGTTTGAGTGCTTTTAACAAATAGGCAGTGGAATACAGAGGGGTGATAGCAAGTGAAAAAAAAAAGTACTATCAGTTTTAGTTTTTGAACATACCAGTTCTTTCTATATAGTAAAAAAATTTTGAGATTGTTTTTTGAATAGCACTGGACTTGGTATTATTTACAGACCTGATTATTCTGCATTAGCAAATACATTCAGTTTTACTGAAACTGAATAAAGTGAATTTTAGGTGATTAGTTTGGGAAATAACACACACTGGGATGTGTTTTTAAGAATCTTCCGGATGATGTGTGTTCCTACTGTCTGGAGCAGCAGAAGTCAAGGACAGAAACAGGACTTCCCTCTAAGCCTTCTGTTTTCTTCTTAAATATAGAACTACTCCTTTTCATTTCACCTCTTAGTTTTTAGTCATCAAAATGCAGAAAAGGACAAAATGGAAGGAAGAATTAAGGCAAATTTTCATTATTATGAAACTTGTACAATTTGAAGTATATTTTTCCCTCCTGGATTTCTGTGGTGGCTATTTATGGCACTGAATAAATAAACAGTGTAAGACAACAAATTTAAATTATTTCTCTGCCAGATCATCTGTCAGTTTGTAGGTAGCTGTTGCTATTGGCTTGCTCAGGTAAAATTGAAATTGAGTATTTAATTTTTTAAAATATGGGGATACAGAAAAAGGCAGACAGTTAATGTAGAAGTAGAAAGGGAAAAAGGTGATTAGAGAGAATGTGAATATATGTAAAACAAATGGAAACACTTTTAAGAAACATCTAATTTTGCATTCAGTTATCTAACATAAAGTTGTAAAGGAAATTTATGGTGATATATATATATATATATGTATATTAAGATAAACTTTAAATTTTACACTTAAGCACCTCTTGTACTTGGCCTCTGTTAAAACTAGAAGTAGCAAAGTAATTGAGAAGGAAATATAGGAACTCTCTTGCAACTCCTAGCTAGCTTTCTTTTTCCTACCGCGATGATGATTAGCAGCGCGGGTTTTGATCTTGGACCTAGGGGAGCAATTGTGGAACAAGGGCTTGCTCCTCCTAGTCACAGGTCAGGCGGACTGCTGCATCTCACCTGGGAGGTAGCACATTGAATTTTTTCTCTATGACTCATTGTCTGGCACCCCTATTTATTCAGTCCAACACTATTTCGCTTCACCTTCAGCTCCCCACATATTCCATTTAACACATTATGTTTTATTTACCCAATGTCCATTGCATTCGTCAATGCCTCTTCAAAATTCTCTTTCAAGCCCTACAAATCATCACCTTGTAAAGGTGTTACTCATTTTTTCCACAGATAAAAAAATTTCTAGAAATTGATAGAGTAGGCAGGTAGATAAATAATTGTGGCATTTGAGTGTAAACTCCTTGTAGTCAGGAAGCATTTATATGTTTTCTAAGTCATTGTTAATGGCTTGCACTAATTGCTTTTCTGAGTGATTGCCATCCGTTGTTAAGGCCGTGGCAATGTGAATGCGTTGCAGTAGCTGCCTTACCAAGGGCTTGTCAGGTCAGCTGACACTAAGATGATTAGAAGAACTCAAAGCCCAATTCATTTGTCACTGAGGGAGCCTAATGTTGGAAGGCAGTCTAGGAACCCAGGAATCAGGCAAATTTAATTCTAGTTTAAAACTATTTGTTCAATGAGTAATTTTGGGCAAATTATTCATTCATACCACTCTATAGTTATTCTTCTTCCATAAAATGAAGATGATAATAAGACTTTCTGCAAAAGTATTCCAAAAATTAATTTAAATAATACTTTAAGTGCCTAGCACATAGAAAAAATTTTAAAAAGTTATCTGCAATTACCACATGCTGCTTCTCATGGAAATGAAAATTGAGAATATGTTTTATTAAAGGAAACATTTCAAGTAAAGAAAAGAATGAGAGGTACTAATGATTCATTTATATTTACATGTGAGTACAAATAAATGGCATATTTTAGTGCAGTTACCGGGAAACAAATTATAGTACATGCTAATCCTTCATAGTTATTTTTCTTGTAAAACTACAAAAGAAAATTACTAGTTTAATTAGCCTCACTATTGAGTACTGTGTAACACTAAGAAGGAAGTGTATTTAACATCATGGAATCAAATTTTTAATTTTTAGGGACAATGCAGAATACAGTAAGCAGTACCACATATCACACATGTCTGACAATTTGTATAACACTTGTTCATTTTTACCCTGTAATCTACACCTATATTCTTTATTAGATATAATGAAGATGTTTAAGACAACACTAGGTCACAGAGGCATTTGTTGTTTATTAAAGGAGTAGACAAAAATATTCTTTCCCGTATAATCTACTTTAATGATTTCCTAATCTCATAAATCTAAAAATGACCTTCTTTAAAAAATTACTGTTGCCTTTGACTTTTTTGTTATATTGTCTTGGAGTTTAATTTTCCCAAAATAAGTAATGCTTTCTGTTGGGACTTTGCATTTCTCCAGGGATGAGTGGTGAGCTCATTGTACACTTGTCATATGAATATTAATTTCTATTATACTCATGACCATTAGTTTAATTAAAAATAGCAGTGGACTTGATGTGGTTTTCCATATCCAGCATGTGCATAAATCCCAATAAATTTTGCTTACCGTTTACAATTAATTTTAAAATAACTGATATTACAGATAGTTTGTGAAACACTGATGTAGACTTTACTAGAAACTCTTTGACCACACTTATGAAATTTCATGACATCTCCAAAATTTGAGCTAGTAGTCTGTGTACTGCTAGACCTTTGAAAAATATGTCTTGAATTTTTTCTGATATAAAATTCAGCACATACAGCCCTTGATATATGTCAAACATGTAACAAAAATCATATATGGAATTTGAATTCTTTAGAGTCATACAACGTTATTGGTTACTTCAAATCAGTATAATTTTTAGTACATAGACTGAATCTGCTTTTAATACTATTTTATAATTTTTCTTAGAATCCTAAAAATACAAATTAAATATTTACATTATGTACCATAATTTCTACAAGCCTCACCTCTTCCAATGAATAGCACCTATTCAAATAGATTTTGCAAGCATTCAAAAAGTCAGTATATACAGTATTCTCTTATATGAGTGTATAAGCAGTCAGTATATAGTGATTGATATAATTTTATTTTATAATGTCCATTATTCTAAATACATTTTTATTTGTTACCAATAATTGCCATCCTTTCTACAAAGCATGATTTATTGCTTTGAAAATTAATATATTTTGCAGTGAAAATTAATATATTTTTCTTAAACATTAATTGCCAACTTGTATTTTAAAAATCTGTTTCATTGATGAATAATGTGGGAGCTAGAATGTTGAGTAATCAAAGCAAAAAGAAAGTAAGAATAAGCATTTATAAATTTTATAGCAATTGATAGGGTAGCTTTATTTCTAGTGAGTCAAATAAAATATTTGAAATCATGTGCAATGTGACATTCTATTTTTTATTAATTCATTATGTTTTTGCAGTATCCACAATGAATTGGGAAAAAAATTAAATGGTTTGGGAACCATTAAATAGATTTTACTAACGTCTTTCACTACCCTGATAATGAAATTTCAAGACACCAAGACATTAAAAAAAATCCACAACCAAGTGATTATATTTTATTCTTCTTAATATACAGGGCTTAATAATACTCAAATAGTACCCTTTGATTAAAGATGAGGTTTTCTTTTTTTTTTTTTTTTTTTTTTTTTTGGTGGTACTGGGAATTGAACTCTGGACTTCAAGCTTGCCAAGCAGGCGCTTTGCCACTGAGCTAAATCCCCAGCCCTGTAAAGATGAGGTTTTCTACATTTTTAAATGACCTAGAGTTGAGGATATGCTCAATCCACAGTGGCTTTGAGGGCTAGGCCAGTGGGGATACTTCTTGTGGCCAAGAATGCACAAAGGAGGGAGTTTATGATGAGTTTTTTAAAAATCTGAGCTGACCTTGTAAGTCATTGGTCATATGCCATTAGAATCTATGTAATTCATTCTCAAGTCACAATAGCAGTTTTTCTCATAAAGCATAACCCACAGACAATAATTCTCAAATAGAAGAACTTGATAGGACTATGGAAAGCTCTTTTCTGTTGTTGCCAATCTATAGTTTATCTGAGGAGAGCACCTTGCTTAAAACAAGTAGATACTTGTACTTTATTGATCCCGCTGAATCTTGTAAGAAGGAATCATATCATGATGAGATCAGTTATCTCATGCCCCATGAGGAAATTTTTCTACAGTTCCAATTTAATTACTATTTTAAGTTCAGAGTTTTCCATACTGGTGAAAATTAAATTTTAGTTCTCTGAAGTCGCTTTTATCTTTGTGAAAGCTGGAGTCTCTTCTCTTTCTTTATAACCCAGCTTTCCTGTACATATCCACGAAGACCCTTCACATTAGCAATCTTGCTCCCTTACTCTTGTTGTGACTCCTGGGAGCACTAGAGTCTGCTTGCTACTTTCTCTATTTTTCTGAAGTAATTAGCACAACAAAACAAAATAAAACAAAACAAAACAAAACAAAACAAACTTCAGTTTTCCTCAGTGATGGGAGGGACAGTGGAAAAAATACCAGTTAAAATTTAAGAATGCCCTTCACACACAGAGAATATTCTTTCTTCTTTCCTGGCTGACAGGAAATGCTGTGTACTAAAGTATGTAAAAGTTGCCCTTTATTCTTAAAAGGCAGAAACAGTCCACTTGCGATATCATGTTTTATAAAGTACAAAAATTAAAACCTTTGCAAAGATTAAATATCACTGAATTTGGAGAAGCTGATGATGGCCTTTGGCAATGAAAAGAAAGGTTGTCAAGCAAACACTTTTCCTACTGTTGTTGACTAAATAGGTCTTTGATACTAAAACTAAATAAAATACTCTTCTCATATGCATATATGCATGCATTCTTATAATCATTGTCTCTCTTTAAATTTGTAATCATAACTTTTGAAGCTATTTTCAAATAAGGTAGAACTTCTGAATAGTGTAAGTAAATATGATAATGAAGATAAATCCCCACCATGAAAGCTCATGATTTACATAAAGCTTTAAGTATATGTCAGAGAGTGTGGCTACTTGCAAAAAAAAAATTATGCAACGTTTAATTTCTTTACTTTGAGCATGTGAAGCCTTGGAAACTATCCATGAATCTGCAGAACTCTTCATTATCAGTTGAAGTAAATGTCCATATTGAATAAAATAATCTGCATCCTGTGAACACACATAGTGGTTTCATTGCTTAGTTAATGCATAAAAAATAAATTCTAGGGAGCTGTAATAGTATATTAAGCACATTGTAAAAAATCACATGATGCAAAAAAAATCACATAATGCATTCTCAGTAAAAGGTATATTTCAGTCAGAACTTCTACTTAGTAGTTTTAAGTTGTTGGTTTCTTTTTTTTTTTTTTGTACAGAGGCTTGAACTCATGACCTTGCACTTAACAGGCAAGTGCTTGAGCCACTGAGCTAAATCCCTGGTCCTTATTTTATAATCATATTTATGATTGACGAGAGCATTGCTCAAATGTGTAATATTGTACAAACATTTGAAATGACAGCTGGTATTTTATTGTCCTTTAGATACCAAACTCTGTATGCATGTTTTATACTCATTATAATGATTTCCCAAACAAACACACAGGATAAGAATTGTATTTCCATTTTACAGATAAAGAAATTAATGGCTCAGGGAAAATAAGAAATTGTCCATTTCCACATAGCTACTATGTGAAAAATGTAACATTCATTTCCAGGCAGGCAACCCATATCATACACACATATGTGGTAACCAGGTGTTTTTAATGGATTATTTACTGTGCCAGTAAGTATTAAAATCTCCTTCAGTATCTTTCTTTGAACAATCTGACTATAAGGAACTATATACTTACTTAATGAATTTTATTATACAATTTTGACTTTTTAAAAGTAATGCATTCTTTTAATGTCAACTCATTTCTTTTCATTATGTAATTGTTGCTCATGTATTATTTTGCATATATTTAATAGAAAATCAAATAATATTAATAGAAAAGATAAGCAAACATTGTACTAGAAAAGATAAAGAAGCAAAAGGCAATTAAATATGACACTCGCTAGTAGAAAGACTATCTCTGTCTACACATTAGCATTTTCTTAATAATTTCATGTAAAGGCTTAGAAGAAGTCTCAAAATTAAATATTGATGACTATAAACCTTGCCAGGCACTAATATTCATGTTTATCCAGTAAGTATATTTCCTTCACATAACACTTAACATTTTGATCACTTTTTTACTTTGATATCTAACATCAGTGATATAGTATTGAGGATACAAATTATTAATTTTATTTCTAAAATTATTGAAGTGATAATTTAAAAGTTACTCATTAACTTTAATTCCTTATGATGAAATTCCTTTAGTAGAGCATATCAAAGTAGCATTGAGAGAATCATCAAACTCTATTGAAATTGTAATAGAAATACTGATAGTAATGGAATTTGATGCAAACAAACATGCATTGTGACTATCTTAAAAGCCACTTTACATATACACACCATCAAGTTTGAGGCTAAGAAAAAAGAACCAAGTTTTACCATTCTGTATCTAACAGTTGTGTTTCTCTCTATGTTCGTCCTTCTGAGGCCACTGAATTTCTATTTTTACTCTTTTATCTTTATTTTGACTTTGTGATGGAATTTAACCTTAGACTTGATGAATACATTTGGCTCTTGACTTGAGCTTTAAAGCTCCTGAGTACCTGACTTAAGTGCCCCAGGATCACCCTTCCTGGCTTCTGTTTACTGTACTGGCCCATCCAGATCTAGCTCTATAACCTTCCAAAGAAACTGACCTCTTGCTTGATACCATGCCTAGCTCTGCCTTCCTCACCATGGAGAACTGAATAGCTAATACTTGTTTTTCATTCCTTAATCACTTGCTCATTGCTAATTATGTATTCATGGTAAGTTAGAATATTTCTAACAAAATGTCTATGCATTTTAATAAGGATGTAGTGAAAAATTCTTTTAAAAAAAACAGTGGAAAAGAAACTATAAGAACAATTAAAAAACCTAGGACATTCCATAAGATAACTAGCCTGCTCTCCTTTAAACAGTTAGTGTATCAGATCTTAGAAAAAAAACAAGAAGAATCATTTTCTTTCTAGATTAAAATAGAGTGATGAGAGATATAAAAAGAATTTAAAATGTGGAAGTTTGAATGGTCGTTTAAAATATAGCAGTAAAAGACACTTGAGACAAATGGAGAGATTGTTGGCATATGACCTTTTGGAAGTATCTACTTGTACACTGTCATGACATTTTCAACCTTCTTTCCAGAGCCTCAGAATAAAATATGTGTGATGAAGGACTGTGGCAAATTCACATTGGTTGAATATGGAATATAGGTGTGAGTTTTTGTATAGATCGTTCAACTCCTCCATATGTTTTTAAAATCTTACAATAAAAAGTTGGGAAGGTGATGGTACATAAAAATTATTATTCTTATATCAATATAAATGTTAAAAGTTTTCTTTTATTGGGAAACTTTGAATTTGATGCAAACAAAGTTACCATATGACTATCCTAATTTAAATCATTAAATAATGAACATCTAAATGATGAACCAAAATGTGATGAAGAAATTCTTACCATTTAGAGTACCATATTCTAAAATCTCTGAATCATAATTTTCAAATACCTTCTTAAAAGGCTTTGGCACTAATGACGTTCTTTTGTAAAATTTTAAATCCTAAAAAAAGACATAAAATTTCTGAGAAAAAAGGAAGATGAAAATTTAAAGTGAATATTTTAAGTGTGAAAGAAAAGAATAAGAAATGATGGAGGCAATGAAACATATTTTATCCCTAGGCCAGACCTCTAATTTCAATGTCCAGCCATTGTGATACCCTTTAGCGTTAACACAAGTAACCTATATATAGGTGTTTGGAAAGCAAATAATGCTGTTGGCTTTCAAAGCATAGGCAAGGCTTATCTTTGTCAAAGCATCATTATTTTTACTCTTTAGTCTAGTTATCTCAAATTTTATTATCCGTGCTTTGTAAGATGGGTTCGTGAAAAAGGAACATGTGCTAATGTTAAGAGACAGTTGGCCATGGGCTTCATTCCTGTACATACTTACGGGATATTCCAAAATGGCAAGGCTCCTGAGAGCTCTTTGCTAGTACTGTTCCTCAAGGTTGCACTTGACATGAGTACTCTTGTGAGCTAAGGGACAAATTGAAGGCTGGCTACTAGCTTCTGCTTCTGCAGGTATTATTCTAGAATAAAATGCTTAGTCTCATCTAACTGGAGTTCAGGGGAAAAAATACAAATTTTGACGTTGTGTGTAAAAACATGTTCAATCCCTGACTCAAGACTCTAGTGTCTTCTCTAAGCACCTACAAAATTGTGACAAACTAAAGTATTAGTTTGTAAACAGGGTAAAATGAAATTCCAGATTTTTCAGTCTTTGAAAACCAACATTATAGTTTCAAAGTTTATATGATAGCTGATATTTAAGTGACACGTACATTTTAAACAAAACCAGCTTTTTATGCATAGCAGTGACAGGAGGTAGAACTCATAGACAAAGTTCTACTTTTAAAATTTTCAGTCTAAACTAGTGGCTAAAATACCTTATGGATATATATATATATATATATATATATATATATCCATATTAGAAGAAGTGAATACACACTAGAACCATGAGAAAGTTCATAGTGGCTAGTCACCATGTTGCCTTCCATAAGATGTGTTATTTTTGGTCAGGCATGGACATTCATGATAAGATTGTAAGTTATATTAAATAATGATTTTGTGAGTAGCAAATTCAGTTATATTGTATTCTTTCAGACTGATGGCAAGGGTGGACTGGCCTTTCTCCATTCTCACAGAACATGGTCACCATAACGTAGGTCTGTGACTGAACAATCATGAATCCTCATTGGCAGCATCTCTCAAACCAGTATTTTCTCTCAGTACTGTTTTGCTAAATAATAATAGGCCTTCAGGTCTTTCACTTGCTGTTTTACGATATGTGCCTGCCACACAAACCCCACTCCACCCCATAACCAGGTCTTTCCCATTGAATGAGCATCATTCCAAATGCTGGCATACCTACCACTCTTTCGGAGGCACAACCCCATAGGCCTTGCAAAGAGAAGAAGCCAGGAAGTTTCTCAAACACAAGATAATGGTGCTACTTTTCTACAACTAATCTGGCCAGTATGAAACTTTGGTAAAACTGATCCATCTGTTAGCTGGCCAGCAAGTGGAAAGCTCTGCACAAAGAGGGCAGAGAACCTACATTTGAGTTAGAGGAAAGGCAGGAAGAATACTTCCCTCTCACAGGGCCGTTGCTGGGTGTGAGATTAATCATGAGGCGCTTAACAGAGTGCTTGGCTGAGATACCATGACCTCACAAATGTTAGGTAACAAATACTAATATTGTTAATATTTAAAGCAGGACACTTTGAGGGGAGGTAAAGAAGAGGCCAAGAGATATATGGGCCATGGGTAACCAAAAGCTTGGAAATGGAGGCCAAAAAGAAATATGGGACAGGGTAAGATACTGAAGGTTGCTGATACTGATACTGAAGATACCGAAGAAGCAACATGCAAGAGATGAGAAGTACTAATACTCATGACCCTGTCAAGAGAGTGAGATGGTGACCTATTTTCCTGCCACCTGGGAGGCTGAATGACTAACATGTTACCCAAATGCCAGTCCTTAAGAATCAGCCATTTTTGTTCTTCTCTTACAATCTTTTTTCATGGCACTTCTTTCTGAGATCTGAATTCTTGCTTTTCATGTTCCTAGTTTAATAATTTCTTCCATTAAAAACCCTTTCAGTATTATCAATTCACTTTCCTAGTTCCCAGAAGTCCTTACTAGGGGTAAATTGAATGGAGCTTAGTCCTAGTGACCAAAAAAGTTGAAGTGATCCACTACAATTCTTCTCAAATTCTCCTTTCCTTCCTAGATAGATAGAATTTATGCATTCTTATTTTCTCCTCCTTATAGGAGTGTAATGGTTAATATTAGGTATTCATTGGCAGGTCTAAGAGATGCCAGATAGCTGTAAAACAAACTTTCTAGGTATGTCTCTGAGAGTATTTCCAAAGAGATTGACATTTGTATCAAACTGAGTGAGATCTGCCTTCACCAATGTGGAGAGAGAACCATACAATCTGAACAGAAGAAAAACGCGAAGAGAAGCAAATTCTCTTATTTTCTGAGGTGGAATATCTACCTGTCTCACTCTTGACCATTGGAATTTCTTTTTTTCAGCCCTTGGACCCCACGAATTATATCAGCAGCATCTCAAGGCCCACCTCCGAATTCTCAGACCTTTGACCTTAGACTGGTATTTACATCATCCACATATATCGACTCCCCTGGTTCTCAGTCCTTCACACTCAAACTGAATTGGCTTTCCTGGTTCTGCAACTTGCAGATGGCAGGTCATGAGACTCCTCTGTCTCCATAGTCACATGGGTGGATTCACATAGCAAACCTCTCCTTCTTTATATATCTATTTATCTCTCATTGGTTTTGCTTCTCTGGAAAACTCTAAATGGGTATAGGTGTTAACAGAGACTTGCTCTTGACAAACTTGCAATATGTAAAAATTTTGTGGTGATTTTGGATTAATTTTATGCTTCCAAGTCACTAAAGAGGTTGATGAGGGACAGAATGGTATTTTATTATAATAGAATTCTCATGTATGCCAATTCCAGTTGTTCTGATTTATTTCCCTCATTGCAGAGGCAAAAGTAACGGTTCAAGCTGGGCATGGTGGCTTATACCTGTAATCCCAGCACTTGAGAGGCTGAGGCAGGAGGATCACTGTGAGTTTGAGGCCAGCCTGGGCTATGAAGTGAGTTCAAAACCAGTCCAAACTGCAGAACAAGACCTTCTGTCAGAAAAAAAAAAAGTAGCAGTTCAGGTGATCTTTCAAGAAACTCCCTCTCCCATGAGGCAGAAGTGTGCTGGAGTTGATGCTACTGACTGACAGGAGCCAGTGATATACAGTACATCTCCTTCCAGTTCCACACTTAATGACATCACATTGCTTCTTTACAATTAGCCAGGGAGGGATTGTCACACCCTGAAAATTTGCAAATACTTCCAGCCAGGGCTATTGTTTCTTCAGGCTGTTTTGACAAAGCACTGACACTACTGTGTATAATATGTGTGCTTATTTCCAAAGCCATCCTGGACAAGACAGGTTGATTGAATGAAAAGGCAGTTTTTGCAAAAATCTTTGGAATCATTACAAATGGTTCTGTAACTCAAAAAGTCTATGGGAACTTGGCCCCTCAGAAGGCACAGCTGGAATGTGGTTACTAGGTCTCTCTGCCTAGTGGCTTCCAATCGTTTTTTTGTCTCCTAAAAAAAAAAAGATTATGATGTTTGCATTCAGGAAAGTTTCCTGAGAACCTGTTAGTATAATCATCGCAGTTATATCCCTCACTGTCCATACAACTAAGGAAAAAGAACCATACATAGGTAGTTTGACAATAGTTTATATATTCCAAATATAAATTATTGAGAAAGTTAGTTCTATTTTTGAGAGGGCCATACTTCGCAGTTGATATTGAAGAGCCAAGATTTTAGAATGATATGAGTGAAAAGAAACTGTATTCTGTTGGAGAATTCATATTGTAACTTTCTGTAATTATGGAGCAACTCTGCTAAAT